>QVQU01186404.1:0-11884 GCA_003456935.1 Machilis hrabei
AACTTCTTTAGGCAGTCTCTCTTTTTTTTCTAAGTGGTTATTTACTAATGTCAATTCATCTTTTAACGCAGCCGAGCAACGATAAAGATGTTTTAGTTTTTTTAACTCAGGAGAAGGTGGTGTCCAACGACTGTCTTTGGCAGTAATCAGCAATAATTTCCGCATCAGTCTGATCATTCTTTTGTCGTACAAGCTTACTTATTGCATAAGATCTTATGCAATAAGGATTTACAACACTTACAAAATGTCCAGCATTGTATAGAAATTCAGCCAGAGCTTCACTATAACAACCAGTAGCTTCCATACAAGCTTTCACTTGCTCTACGTTATGTTTTTGTAGAAAGCTCTGCAGACCTTGAAACTCATTATAATCGTTCTTAAAGCTTCTTTTCCTAGTTTCACGTTTTCCTTTTTTACTTATAAATGAGAGAAAAACATCAAAGCGATCTTTTGATACATCTATTCCCAGAAAGTTGTTGATCATATATAACCCCATACGTTACCATTAAAAATGAAAAGTAAGGCTATTCTTGCGGATACAGAATTAGAACCATTTAGGTCTTTCTACGATACCGTCCAGCCTATACCTTTGAGAAGGGAGCTCTTATCTACTTGACAGATTTTATATCTAAGCCCTATGACAGAGTGCTTCCCTTCTCCATCTAATGCTTAAGCTTAAAACATTAGATGCTTTTTACAAGATACAAGCCTCTTTCTTGTCATCCCAGTGCCCAGACTACTTGGATCCAGAAAACTTAACTTTAAATAAGTGGCTGCATAATGAAGACTAGATTCCAGCGTCACGCGCTGGAATGACAACATTTTCGGTCTCTTAAATTGCTTTAGCTACAAACATTAAGAAATTTACTAAATAAAAAAAAAGGCAAAAGAAACCCCGTTGGTGGTTGGCTATTTACTATGTACTAAAATATCGGCGTTTTTTTATTCTAAAACGCTTGATTAAGAGCGATTTAGCTGCTTTTAACTTGCAACTAACCTAAATTATAAACGTTAAGAAATTTACTGAGCGGAAAAAAAGGCAAAGAAACCCCGTAGTAGCTAGCATTCAAATTCTCCCTTGTTAATTTGACGTTTTTTGCTGTCTTAAACGCTTTGTAAGCGCGTTTCGGCTTTTATAGGTAAAAACCCAGAAATTTTTAAAGACATGCGATGCACGTAGTGCGAAAAATTAAACATGAGACGCCAAATACCCTAAGTTTTTTGTCATTAACCTGCACAGATTGCGAAGATAAATAAATAGCTTCAGTTTCATGATAAGGGGGCTGGCGGAGTTTGTAAAGTAATTTTTCGTAGCTCTCATGACTTAAAAAGCTGGATTCCAGCTTCACGCGCTGAAATGACAGATTACTGTTACCTTATCTAGATACAGAAAAAAAATCTTAATACTTAACACATTTTTCATAGTACACACCGTATGATTGATAAATAAAATAATGAATAGATTTACATAATGTTTGGAGGCTACCAATGGTCAACGACAAGATTACTTTGAACTTTGAGATAGAAAAAGGCGAACCTATAGATCGATACTACTTTTCTGCACGTATGAGGCTTACAGATGAAAGCAAAAATCTTTTGCGTGAGAAGCTTGGCAGTACAATTCAATTCGATAACCTAGATGATCACTTCAATCTTAACCATGAGAATTTTTATATCTACTACAATAAATATAGTGAGCACAATGGTAGAAGTGAGCTATACGTTAGGGATGATAACGGTAGATATTTAACTTCCAATCTTCCACTTAATCACTATGGATTCTCAATGGAACTATCATCTGATGGGGCGTCAATAGCAGATTATGGCTTTTATCCTCTTTATGCAATCTATAACCCAAATCACTATGATAAGGCAAAGGAAAAAGTATTTGATGATCACGGTGAATTGTCACCAATTGCATCAAATATGTTAGATAATTTTTTAAGCAACACAAATAGCTTAACCATACAAGAGATGTTTTTACAGTTGCAAAATGGAGCTACTGAAAAAGAGGAGAAATTGATAAGAGAGAAAAGACAAGCAGAAGAAGAATTAGATCAAAAGAATGAAAAATTAAAGGAGTTCATAGAAAAAGGTGAAATTACCTTGTTTAAAGTGGTAAAAGGTAATGACGTAGGTAACGGGCGTTCAGCAGTAGTTTTACAGTTTACTGCAGAAGGTAAGGGGACAAATGAAATTACCCTTGATTCCGAAAAATTCTATATAGCAGATTATGAAGATAGTGAATTCTTGCATTGTGTTAGCTCTGATTATGACATGCTACTTGATTATGAAAATTTATTTTTCGCGCTCAATCAAAGCTTCTACTCAGACTTTGAAAGTGGGTTTTATTCAGCAGACAGCACTGATCCCTATAATTACGCTAAATATTCAAAGGAACCATATTTGAGTGGTGATCAGCTATCTGAAAAATTATCTCATGAGTTGGAGAAAGATAGTAACCAGATAGATGCAGAAGTTATGTTTAGTGATCAACCTATGAACGAAGAAGTTACAGTGAAAAGTGAAGTCAAATCTAGAAAGAAAAGGGCAGTTGAAGAAGATAATGTAGAAGATACTATAGGAAACATAAATGAAACAAATGAGGTAACCGGTGCGACGCGTTTGCACTCCGCTTCTTTATCAGGGAATTTGAATGAAGTTATCGAACTTGTAGAACATAGCGCAAATATTGACGCGAAAGATAAAGCCGGACAAACACCGCTACATCATGCTATTAAATCAGGAAATACAGAAATAGCAAAATATCTTATCGATCAAGGTGCAAATCTCAATTCTCAAGATATTTATTACGAAGGAACTGATTACTCTTGTTTTAAGACACCTTTGCACTATGCCATAAAATCGGGAAACATGGAAATAGTTGAATACTTAGTGGAACATGGTGCAAATCCTAATATTCCAGATGCTCACAATCTCAGGCCGCTCGACTATGCTATAAAGAACACAGCTTTAGTAAAATATCTTGTGGACAATGGTGCAGATATTAATGTACGTAATCCAATATTCCATTTTGTTAAGCTAGATGACCTGGATATGGTGGAATATTTAGCTCAACATGGTGCAGATCTTAATGTCAAAAACACCTCTGCTCAAACACTACTACATTATGCTATTGAACTCAAACATACAGAGATAGCTAAATACTTAATAGATCACAATGTAGATATTAATACTCGAGATATTAGTTCTGGTAAATCTCCATTACATTTTGCCATGAGCATGAAAAATATAGAGGTAGCAAATTACCTAATAGAGCATGGTGCAGATGTTAATGTTAAAGATAGTTACGGTTTAGCACCTTTACACTTTGCTGTTAATTTAGGAAATCAAGAGATATTAGAATATTTAATAAAGAATAATGCAAATATTGAGGTTCGAGATAGTGAAGGCTGGACACCACTTATTCATGCAGTAAGGCATGGGCAATTGGACAAAGTAAAGTACCTGATAGAGAATGGAGCTGATGTTGATATTTGTGGTAATGAAGGATGGACGCTATTTGAGCATGCTGAACAATGGATAGATGATAGAAGAATATTAAAGGATGTAATCAATAATGATAGAAAATATGCAGATGCTGCAAGTTGGGAAAAGACTGGAAAAGATATGCTTGATTACCTTAAGGGAGTTACAAAAAATACTATACAGGAAGAAGAATCTAACTATATAGATCAAATGCAAGCAGATGATAGCAGCAGTTATGTTGAAGATCAACCAGCTTTGCAAAGCAATCGTGACGGTTATGCTGACATGGAAAAAGCTCTGCAGGAGAAATTGCATGGAGATGAAATACGCAAGCAAAGTAATGAGAAAGCTCAAAAAGATATGGAAACAAGAAAAGTCACTGTGGAAACTGACAGTAGCAATAATAAAATTGAAAAACAAGCAAAACCAATAGAAGACGAACAAGAAACTGTTATGGCAAGTGTGATAGAAAATATGGATAAAAATTCTGATAGTGAAGCAGAAGATTCTAACAGTATTGCAAATGCACAACATCCCTTTAAAATAAGGACAGGAAGTCCTCTTGAAGTGGGAAAGTATGAGGTGGAGCTGCAAGTGACATATGATGATATAAAGAATTTTTATGATACCGTACGTGGTAAATATCATGCTGGTGATGGATATAACTACGAGCAAGTAATGGTTTTATATAATGAAATTGTTAGGCCAGCATCGCAGCATTATGATAAACCATTTACCCTGCCTAAGGCATACATAACAGATGGTCATCTATTTGTTCAAAATAAAGATTTTGGAACTTTGGATGATTTTAATGAGATGTTCTATAAAAGTGATGAGTTAATGTGATGTAAAAAGCAAGATTCAATTTGGTAAACGAGAGTTAACTGACAGAGGAGATTGACACGTATGCCTTTATCTTTAAGATTGTTTATCAAGTATAGACATCAGCTCGTCCCATTCTCTTTTACCAATATTACTTTCTTCTCTAGTAACGTTTTCCCCTTTAATTAATTTGCGAATTATTTCTAGACCAGTTCTTGAAATACAAGCTGATTCTAGGCAATATTCAACAAAGGCATTGTAGGCCAATGGGACCCATTTTTTTATTATATCCAGCATAACTTCTGCATAAACTCTGATTTCATATTGGGCATGCTTATCAGCTCTAAGCTTCAAAAAATGAAGGAGGTTATGCAGATCTATTTTCCAATAAAATTGCGTGTAGTAATTAAGCGTTAGGTTAGTTCGGGCAATTTCTCTTGCAAGCCCCTGCTCAATAAATTTTTCATAATGAGAATATACTAAATTAGAGTCGTTTGTTAGAGAATCTATTATTTCCTTTGAGGTATCCGGATCAAAAGCTTCACCGCTACCTTGTTTATTATTATCAGATTGTTTTGCAATCTGTTCTGGTTTTGGTATATAAAATTCATTGTCAAGTATTGAATATCTTGCCGAATATTCATTCACATTTGCAGTTCTATGCCTTATCCATTGCCTTGCAACAAAAATTGGAAGTTTCACGTGAAACTTAATTTCACACATTTCAAATGGAGTTGTATGATGATGTCTCATTAAATACTTTATAAGTGCTTCATCCTGACTTATCTGTTTTGTTCCCTTGCCATAAGAAACACGAGCAGCTTGAACTATAGCGCTATCAGAGCCCATATAATCCACTACTCGAATAAATCCATGGTCTAATACCTTATGTTCTTCATATAAGATTTCATCTATTTCTTTTACTGTAGTTCGTTTAGTTGCTTCATTCATAAAATATCCTCAAGATGAAATGGAAATATCAGCTCCACATGAATTGAGTTTTTCGTGCATTGCTTCATATCCTCTCCATAAATGATGCGAATTATTTATTGTAGTTTCTCCACCAGCTACCAAAGAAGCAAGTACCAAAGCTGCTGTTGACCTTAAGTCAGTGGCACACAGATTAGCTCCAGATAAGCTTTTTATTCCACTTATAGTAGCTTTGCTTTTCTCGATGCTGATATTAGCGCCTAACTTTCTCAATTCATCTGCATGTGCAAATCTGTTTTCAAAAATGTTCTCTTCAATTACTGATATCCCATCAGCGATGCACATTGCAGACATCAGTTGTGGTTGCATATCACTGGGAAAGTTGGGGTATGGATCTGTTGCAATGTTAGCAGACCTAATAGAGCAATTTTTTCTGGAAATCATAACCCCCTCATTATATAGTTCAACATTAGCCCCTATAGCCTTCAATTCATTCACAATACATCTTATATCAGATAGACTTATTCCTTCTAACTCCAACTTACCACCGGTTATTATAGCAGCTAGTGCATAGGTGCCTGCTTCTATGCGATCTGGTATTATTTTATGAACACATCCATTTAATTCTTCAACTCCTGTTATTGTGATCCTTGTATCACTAATCTCAATATTAGCACCCATTTTCTTTAGGAACTCTATTAAATCAAGAACTTCCGGCTCCGTTGCAGCATTGTTTATTATTGTCACTCCTTCTGCAAGTGTTGCTGCCATTATTACATTTTCTGTTGCACCAACGCTTATTTTCTCAAGTATAACTTCTTTTCCTTGTAGCTTTCCTTTCACTGTTGCAATTATATTACAGCCTTCAACTTCAATTTTAGCTCCCATTTCTTCTAATGCTTTGATATGCATATCAACGGGACGCTTTCCGATATTGCATCCACCAGGAAAGACTGTTGTGATTTTACCAAATCTACTGAGAATTGGACCTAGCATTAAAAGAGATGCTCGCAGCTTACTTGCAGCTTCGTGTGACATTACGTGATTGTTGATATTACTGCAATCAATTTCCAAAGTATGATTTGCTTTATAATCTTTATTGCGTGTAAAATTCACTTTCGCTCCAAGACTCTCAAGCAGCTTAGACATTAGATGCACATCAATTAAATCAGGTACATTATGCAAAATTACCGAGAAGCTACTCAATAGACTTGCTGCCATTATTGGTAAAACAGCATTTTTTGAGCCATTAATCTTGATTTTTCCGACCAGAGGTTTATGGTTACTACTTACTAATATTTTGTGCATTTAATTAAGCTAGATCTTACCAAATAAGTATAGTAAATCGACAGTAAAAGGCAAATTACAGATAATATAGCTATCACAGATCATAATGTTCGTACATTTTAGCTATTCAGCAGCAAAATTGATTACACTTGTCCAAAGATGAGAGATGCATTAGTGCCACCAAAACCAAACGAATTAGAAAGTGCATATTGAATTTTATGCTCCTGAGCTTTAAACGGTACAAAATTTAAATCACATCCTTCTGAAGGTTTATGTAAATTTAAGGTTGGCGGAATAATTCCATTATTTAACGCAAGAATACTGAATATTGCTTCAACGCTCCCTGCAGCACCAAGTAAATGTCCTATAGAAGATTTAGTTGAAGAAACAGGTATTTTATAAACGTAGTCACCAAATAACTGTTTCATTGCTATTACTTCAATTTTATCTCCAAGTGGCGTTGAAGTTCCATGTGCATTGATATATCCTACTTGATTTGGATTAATTTGCGCACTTTTTAAGGCAAGCTGCATTGCCTTAAATGCGCCTCTTCCTTCTGGATGTGGTGCTGTAATGTGGTGCGCATCTCCTGTGAGTCCGTACCCAACCAGTTCAGCATGTATTTTTGCCCCCCTTTTTTTTGCATGTTCGTATTCCTCCAGCACCAATATACCTGCTCCTTCACCCATAACAAAACCATCGCGTTCTGCATCCCATGGCCTTGAAGCTTCTTCCGGTTTATCATTGAATTTAGTTGATAATGCCTTCATAGACGCAAAACCTGCAATTCCAACTCTACACAGTGCACTTTCTGCTCCACCTGCAATCATAATATCCGCTTCACCAAGTTTTATAGTTCTTGCTGAATTTATGATTGCATGCGCACCTGTTGCACATGCGGTTACTGCTGAATCGTTTGGACCTGTAAATTCGTATTTAATAGAAATATGGCCAGATATCAAATTTATTAGACTTGCAGGGACAAAAAATGGACTGACACGTCTGGGCCCTTTTTCCTGCATGGTAATAACATTTTCCTGAATTGACGGAAGACCACCTATACCAGAGCCAATAGTTACGCCAACACGTTCTCTATCTACTTTTGAATCTTCTAAAGATGAATCTTCCACAGCTTGAATCGCTGCTGCAATGCCGTAATGAATAAAACGATCCGTTCTTTTTAGATCTTTTTCAAAAATATAACCTACAGGATTAAAGTAATTCTCAATGTTATCGGATTGCACAGGCACCTGCCCTGCAACCTTGCAAGCAAGATCAGAAGAGTCAAATCTATCTGTATTGATTGCTTTTATGCCAGACTCGCCTTTTATCAGCCTTGACCAAGTATTGTCAACATCTGCCGCTAGTGGAGTGATTAAACCAACACCAGTGACTACTACTCTTCTGCTCATTTAACACTAACTATTAGCCTTTTTTACTATTAATGTACTCAACTATTTGCTCCATAGTTTCCATTTTTTGTGCGTCTTCATCTGGAATTTCTATTCCGAACTCTTCTTCTGCTGCCATGATGATTTCAACTGCATCTAAACTGTCTGCACCATGCTCCGAAAGCTTTGAAGAGCTGTTGAATTTCTCTACATCCTTACTAATGTGCTCTAGTATAATCTTTTTCACTTTCTCTTCTATGTCTTCTCTAGTGCTCTTTGCTAGTTCGCTATTCACATTTCTTACCAAAAAAATAACCTATTCTTTGATGTTATAAAAAATTTTTATGTTTGCAATATCTTTTATAACTGGTAAACTACAGCAAAGTTTTCTACTGCCCTAGCTGGCTAGCGTTACGTGCTAAACAATTAACAATTCAAAAATGCTAGACGAAACAACAAAAAATTTGCTTATTGTAGAAGTAAATAAACTTTTACCAGAAAATAGCGAGAATAAGCTTATATCAGCTATGCGTTATATACTCCTTGCTCCTGCAAAACATATACGCTCCTTTTTAGTCGTAGCTTCATCGCGAGTGTTTAACGCGGAAGCTAAAAAAGTAATATCAGTTGCTGCAGCAATTGAATTTGTTCATGCTTACTCTCTAATTCACGATGATTTACCGTGCATGGACAACAGTGATACTCGCAGAAGCCAGCTAAGCTGCCATAAAAAATTTGATGAAGCAACAGCAGTGCTTGCCGGAGATGCACTACTTACTCTGGCTTTTGAGGTATTATCTTCGTTAAATGAGAAATGCTGTGAAATCATGAAAGTTCTTTCTCAGGCAATAGGAATTAGGGGAATGGTAGGAGGACAGATTTTAGATATTGGTGCAGATTTTAACGACTTTAAGGGTGATTTATGCATAAATCGGCTAAGCATTTTATAAACAAGGAATCAATACTGAGAGTTGGTACGCGAAAATAATATCCATCCTTGATAATTGCTTTATATTCTATATCAAGTTCAACTAGAGTTTCTGAATGCTCAGAAACAAAAGATATAGGTGATAAAACTACAGGTACACCATCAGCTTTTGTACGTGATAGCTCACTTTCAGTGCTTGGCTCTAGCCATTTTACAGGACCAATCTTACTCTGATAACATATTGACCAATCTAAGTTATTGATAGCTAACTTTTCTACTATTAACTCTACGCTTCTTTCTACCTGTGAAGCGTAAGGGTCGCCTTTTTTAATAACGCTAAGGGGCAAGCTATGAGCTGAAAATAGGACTCTTGGCTTACCAATCCTGCTGGCTAATTTGTAGTACTTGGCTATCAAGTTAGTATGAGCCTCAATAAAGTTTTCGTTGTCATAATAATGATGAATTATTTTTGTATTGCATTTTAGGCCATGCTTTTTAGCATTTTTTTGCCAATTTTCGATGGATGACAAAGTTGTGGTAGTTGAATATTGAGGGTATAGTGGCAGCAAAATTACTTCATCAGGATCAAACTGTTTTACACTTTTAACAACTTCGTCAGCAAATGGATGCCAATAGCGCATGCAAATGAATACCTTGTGTACATGGTTTCTATCTTCATTTAATTTTAGTTCTAAAGCATTAGCTTGTGCTTTCGTATTATCCAAAATTGGTGATTTACCTCCAATTTGCTCATATATTTCTTGTGCAGTATTTTCTCGTTTTGCGGATATAAACTTTGCTAAAAGAAACCGAAAAGGGTTTGGTAAACTGATTATTCTTCTGTCATAAAAAAGGTTAAATAAAAAAGGACGGACCGCATTCAGTGAATCAGGTCCACCAAGGTTAAATAAAATGACAGCCTTTTTCACCTACGCACTACTTACAACAAGTTACTTCTGGGGTGCCTATAAAATTAGCTACACACTCATCAAATTTAGTTATAGGCACTAAATTTCTCACACTGGCATACAATAAATGGCCTGATCTCTGCAGGTTACTCTTGGTGGATGTGAAGCTCCAATCGAAAAATGTATCGACAAAAAGACTTGGTACCGTTTCAAGAAGTTCAACAGCAGCTAAAGATAGCATTATACAACTTTGCAGGACATTCAGAAGAACCTTGAGGGGAAAAAGTAAAACTTTAACGAAAAGAGAGGTGCTACTTGTTTCATCCAGTAGTCGCCCTGAGTTAGGCGAATTATACTCGGTGTGTTTTCTATTTTGATCAAAGATAGGAAATTTTATAGTATCTTTCTTAAATTCCTCGTCTATTTCTTTTCTACTATGGTTAGTGATTTTTTCCATTAACTTCTCACGCAGATGAAAAGTTCTGACAATAAAACATGTGGCAATCATTAAGGCAGCACATAAAAGTGCGCATTGCATGAGGCTCATACTGCCTACCATAGCTGGCAGCGCAAAACAAACAAATGGCACTATGATAGCCATTTCAAGCAATGGAATAGTATGCCTTTTCATTGCAAAGGCAGCACCTTTTTTTAATTCTGTATTATGATGTAAGTTATATTCCAAAAAGCTTAAAAATGCCAAATTAAAAGTCAAAAATCCTTTTGTTCCACAAAAAATTGATGACTTAAGATTATTTGCTAGTTTTTTACGACAGTAACCCATACAATACCTCCTTGATGGTTTATCCTTAACTATAAATAAAAAACTGCTTTTATCAAATCAAAATTTACAATAAAATAAATCTATAAATATACAATCTTATATAAGGAAATAATATGGTAATTGAGAAGACACTTTCGATATTAAAACCTGATGCAGTAAAAAATAATATTACAGGCAAGATAAATTCATACATTGAAAGCTCTGGGCTCAAAATTATAGCACAAAAAATGATGTTACTGACAAAAAAACAAGCAGAGCTGTTTTATGAAATTCATAAAGATAGGTCTTTTTTTGGGGAATTGGTAGAGTTTATGACTTCTGGTCCTGTGATAGTTCAAGTTTTAGTTGGTGAAAATGCAGTAAGTAAATACAGACAAATCATGGGAGCTACCGATCCAAAGCAGGCAGATAAAGGTACAATCAGGGGTGATTTTGCTGATGACATTAGTGAAAATAGAGTTCACGGCTCGGATAGTCTAGAAAATGCTCGTAAGGAGATAGCTTTCTTTTTTGCTGAACGTGAGTTGGTGTAGTCAACTCAGATTTTCCTATATATAACTAAATTTTCTGGATCCTATGTCAAGCATACATCTGTACGAACGTTGTAATTAACAGGTGGCAAGTGGCGTCATCCAAGTAGCTGACAACATAGAAACGAAAAAATTGCTTTACAAACTTCGCCAACCCCCTTATCATAAACACTGAAGCTATTTATTTATCTTCTCTGTACAGATTAAATGACAAAAAAACTCAACGTATTTGGCGTCTCATGTTTAATTTTTTGCACTATGTGCACTCTATGTCTTTATCAAATTTCTAGGTTTTTACCTATACAAGCTGAAATACGCTTATAAAGCATTTAAAACATNAAAAAACGCCAACTTAAAAAATGGATAGTGAATAANTAGCTACCCTAGGGTTTCTTTTGCCTTTTTTTCTGTTTAGTAAATTTCTTAAACATTTATGACTAAAGGTTAGTTGCATTAAAAAGCAGCTAAATCGCGGTTATTAAGCGTTTAGAATAAAAAAACGCCATACTTGAAAGTATAATGTAAGTAATTAGCCAACCACGGGGCTTCTTTTGCCTTTTTTTTCATTTGGTAAATTTCTTAACGTTTGTAGCTAAACGACAACCGTCATCCCACTGCTTGTTAGCTGATGAGATGCCGCGAATGAATCGCGGTATGACGGTCTGCGGCGGCATGACGGTTCGCGGTGGCATGACGATAACCTCGTCATCCCGCTGCTTGTTAGCGGGATCTGCTGAGATACCGTGGTGGCATGACGCGGAGCTCGCGTTAGCTATACTTTTATACTCACCAACTCAGTTTGCTTGCTTACAAGT
>KZ881300.1:0-12650 GCA_003456935.1 Machilis hrabei
CTTAAAACTTATTCTAGAATAATCAAGCTATTTGAAAATGGCAACAGTATTGTGAAAATACAACATTAAAGTCTCTTTAATAAAGCGTGAAATTGGAAAACTAAGAAAAGTGGCACAAAGTATCCCCGTCTGACGGTATTAAGTTTTAAATATGGTCATTAAGCGGTATATCCTGGAGTAAATTGTCAGTAGCGTGGCATTTACACATATGCTAAATCAATTTTTAAGGACTTATTCTTAGACATGTGGTAATGTCTGAAGTTCATATTCATTTGCAGTGTGCATGCATTGCTGTACCAGCTGAATTTAACTTGTGATAGCCTTTTAAGTTCAGCTTCATTTATAATGTCAATGCATTGCTGTAGCAGTTCAATTTAGCTCATGATAGTCTTTAAAAGTTGATTCATTTACAGTCTGCAAGCACCCTGTGGGCTGCTGGTTCAGTTTACGTTTGTAAGTTCAGAATTTTATTTACAATATGGTAGTGGGTTCAATATATTTTTGAGTAGGCTATAATTTTGTTTTGCAATAATGCATATGTATGGGTTGATTGCAAGGTATGATGTAGATGTATGTTCGGTCAGCTTGATCAGCTTGGATAAACTGAACCAATACAGCACTGTACTGTGTGTTGAAATTACCATTTAAAAAGATGGTATACAGAAATTGAAACAGTGCAGCACCATGTTCGATACTGAAAATATTTTATATATATATGTATATAGACAGGCTAACCATAATATTTTTTAAATCATTGCTTGCAGTAGTAATGCTTTTACTTTTTCCAAAGTTGAACATTGAATATTGATGCATGTTTGAACTTGGTTTCAAGTTTAATGTTAATTTCAACATCGAGGTCTAATAATTCAATGTCGAACATTTTGTATTAGGGTGTACGTGAAGAACTTCCCGTACTACCCATTTGAATATTATGGAGATATCGAGAGCAATTTCTTAATAGAACTGAGTAAGTTTGTTCCCCACGCATCGTATATCTCTCCCATTATGCATAAGATATTCGATTGGAATATAGGAATGACTTCAAGACATCTCTAATAAACACACACGTTTTACTTGACAATAAAAGAGAACATATACTTTGACACTTCTCTTCGTACACGCAACACAACCAAAATGTATGTCGCACACAAATTTAAGTCAATTATCGACCTGTCACCCCATCCCTTCTATCTTTTATTTTTGTCTATATCAAAATGTCATTACGACATGCGTTATCCCACTTTAATTGCAAGGTGTCTTTTCGTCATTTCAATTCTGTGCAGATTAATTGGCTTGTTCGCACTTTGAGCAATACCACGTTTTTGTTTTCTACAGTAAGAATTTCTTCTTGTGCATCTTGTACATATTTAAGGTTAACATTTGAAGGATTGAAATGTCTAACTATATGTTCATATTTAAATAATAATACGTATTTATTTCGTCACATGCAATAGGGCTAGGAAATTAAGTATTATGCAGAATTTACATTAGAATATAATAAGTTTGTGTGTCTGTAACTAGATGGTGCTCAATTAATTGCTATTTCCCCATTCACTCCAGGAGGTCCCGTTAGTGTGTTGGGGTTGTAGGATTTAATGAGTATTAGTTTGAGTATGTTGCAAACTATACAAAGGGCTGTAGAAGGCTTTATGTGTGGAACTTTGTAGCTCCCTAAGAGAAGTCATAAAGAAATGGACTACTGAACCAGTGAAACAATAATCATTTAGTTATTTTTGAGAAAGAATCCATTCATAAGAATATTTTTATAAACATGAGAATAACCCAATACAAATTTCACTCAATTTATTTTTACATAAATTTCTGGCTACATTGCACAGTTCATGAACATGCTGTTTCACAAAGAGAATATCTTAACCCAAACACTGCTACGAAATAGTACAAAAGATCTTAAAAACACTGGACATATATTGAAATATAGATGGATGCATCCAAAACTTTATATGAATTTTATAATTTGCACCTTGTAATAATGCAAAACGGTGTTCTAAATGCAAATACATGGGGACGAAGGCTAAAAGTACATGTTATGCAACTACATTTTATGCATTTTTTATTATTAAGGAAATTTTAGGGTTCACTGCAGAACTAAAGTTGTAGGCATAATTAAGGTGTTAAGATCCTTCACTTTGTTCAATCATTATTCGTTGCTCAAGCTTCCATAGACTCTTAAACAAAGGTAGGCCCTAGTGTGACTAATTCATTTTCTTTAGCTTATTTTTCAGATGTTAATAATATACACAACTTTGGCGTGTTCAATGAGAGTAATTTACGGCGAGGGCCGTATGCGTAGTTGACGCTCGTACTTCCTTCAGTCTTTACCCCTATACTTTTAAAATATGTAACTAGGCAACTAATTCTGGTTAACAATATTTTGTATCCTATTTTTGGCCATCCTGTAGATCTTGAACTGTTCCATATTTGTTAAATATGTTTTTCATTTACTAAGCAAAATTAAGTTTACACAAATAATTAAGCTTTTAGGGTTAGACATAGTGCGGTGTTTGCTTGAATATTTTCTTATGATGATTTTGATGTGTTGCAGACGATGAAGAATTGGACAGGGGCTTGGCCTTAACAAATTTAGAGGAGCTTGTTGCGAGTGCTGCAAGCGATAAGCCCGAAATTCAACTTAAAGCAGTACAGTCGGCCCGGAAGTTTCTTTTTGATAGAAACCCTCCTATTGATGCTGTAATAAAAAGTGGAATACTCCCAATTCTAGTACAGTGTCTTCAATGTCATAACAAGTAAGTAGGGTACTCACCACATTTTCTTGTGGTATAAATAACAAACCTCACTACTAAATTTAACAGTATCCCTGGACTCTGATCTTGATAATCTTTGGGAAAATATGTTGTCATTGTCTTCCATGGCATCAGTCCATTGTAATGTTTGTTGGAGAAGTTTACAAGGAGTCGCACAGTGTAATACAGTAAAATCTCGTTTAATACGTTTTCCCGGTAAATACGTTATTAATTTAGTTCCCAACAATACTCATAAGAACAANGTTATCTGTTTCTCAATCATACGTTGTGCTTTCGTAATGTTTCCATTTCATGCGTTTTTCTTTTCGTGTATCATTGTCAAGAAATTTGTGACTCATGTTACTGCTTCAGGTGAAGAAACGTGTTGGTTTATAGTATCAGTTGCTGCCTGCTCTCATGGATCCATCAATAAAGCTGTCACAGTCTGACTCTACCTCCGCTTTTCCCTCTCCACGTTCAGTGAGCGGCTGACCGCTAAAGATTCCCACGGAACCAACCACCTTCCCTCTTTCGCACTTCACTGGTGGGCTTGAAAGAGAATAGGACGGCGAACTGTTGGTAATTGAGTGAGACACGGGAAATTGAGTGAGTCTGGTTTCTGTTACCGGGAAGTGATGGGCCAACTGCTGGTCGAGCTACTTTCCGAGGTTGCGTACTTGTTAACNTTGTTGTACAAATATGTCGCGTAAAAGAAAAGCGTAACCTTTGAAGATAAACTAAAAATGCTTGATGAAGTTGACAAAAAATCCAAAGTGCGACAGATTGATTTGGCAAAAAGATTAAATCTGCCATTATCTACGTTGAACACCATTGTTCAAAAACAAAGTGAAGTGATAGCAAGTGCTAATAAATGTGAAACCGCTGCAGGAGCTAGAAATACTTCGGTAGAAAACGTGTTGCTTCAGTGGTTTAAAGATTCAATAGGCTTACGTGTTTTTTTTCTTTTACTTTGTACACTTCTTCCTATAATAATATTAAGTGAGGAATTTTAATTAATGAAAAATTAACAAGTGTAGACAGCAAACATAACTTATTTTTGTAATTCTCTTTCCTCTTTCAATAGCATCTCATGTCCTTGCATTTATTTTGATGCGGGAAATTGATTGAGAGTCCGGTTTCTGTTATCTGGGAAGTGATGGCTCAACTGCCAGTCCAGCTACTTCTGAGGTTGCGTACTTGCAATGCAGGTATGTTGGTATTTAGCTGGCATCCNGAGGGGCGGGGCACTGGTGGAATGAGAGGACAGCCTGACTTCTTGCAGTCTGCGGTAAAGTCGAACTCCGTAATGTTCATTCATCTTTACCCTTCTTGTTGCCCCTTTCATCTTTGTTCCACTTTGTGTGTGGCATAAATCCGTGTACAATTACAACTTATGGATATTAAATTACTTCGATATAAGCAAGTATAAAGCTTCACTGTAGGCTTCGAATTATCATATTTTGACAACAATACACTGAAAAATGAAACCAAAAACGAATTGCCGACATAATTACGCGTAAATGTGTGTACAATTGCAACTTATGGATATTAAATTATGTCGATATAAACAAATATGAAGCATCATTGTAGGCTTCGAATCATCATATTTTGACGACAATACAATAAAAACGTAACCAAAAGCGGCTTTACAATAGTACCGACGGTGTGGTAATACGAATTGCCGACATAATTAAGCGTAAATGCGCACAAACGCCAAACANTATTTATTTATTTGCTATCCTCGTAAATCACATTTCTGGCAAATATGATTTCTCATGCTGTGTTGTTTTCATCTCTTTCTTTCTTGCTTGGGAAGCAAGGAGTTCATGATTGGCATTTCTCTCCCCCTCTCTCCTCTTCACTCCATGACTACATGCCTAGCCCCAGAGGGAGGGAAGGAAGGCAAAAGAGGATGAAATTCATCAAACTCGTAAACAGAGGACCATAGAAAGTGGAAAGAAACAAGGAATCGACAAATAAATGTACATATTTTACAGTGAAAACCATTAAAAGGAGGTCAATAAAATTGAACATATTACACTTATGTATTAATTTCTGGCAGAGATATGGTCTTACAAANAATTTGGTAACATACACACACGAATGAAAGCCACGCAAGATTTTCGGCACATTTTCTTGGAAAAAAAAAGTGCGGCTTGGATTCGAAGAAATGCGGTAATAATGTTTCATATATTTTTCGATTCGTAAGATTTTTTTATCAGGGCCCCTGGAAAACGTATGAACGAGATTTTACTGTATAGCGGGATTATATTATTTTTACAATGAAACTTGGCTGTATCACAGTGTGTAAGCTGCTGTTGCAGACAAAGAATCTGATTGGTCATGGTCTCGAGAACCTTAAAGCATGGCTTACTTTTTGGCAGGAAATATTTTGGACTACTGTAGCAGATAATAGCTTGGAACTTTTTTTTTCTTGCTTGTATACATTATATATGTGCATGTATAACCTTTTCCTGGATAAAAGCCTCGCAGCTGAGAAGCTAGCTTGATACTTGTACTTGGTAATTAGTAATAACTATTGTATTTTTTTTTTTTAATCTACAGAACCAAACCTACATTTCGAGATAAAGGACTTGGTTGTACTACTACTGAAATAAAGGTTTCCTGTCATGATTATAAGACATCATTTGAAAAAGGGCAAGGAAATGCAGAGTGGCCACATAACCTGCAATAGTCAGGGAATTTCTGTTCTCCAGGAAAAGTCAGGGAAATTAATAAATATTCTGGAAATTTACCTTTTCACGGCGGTGAATGTTACTTGTTATCGGACGCTATATCTTTATAAAAGTTACAGGAATACACGACTTTTTTTTCTCTTTAAACAAAAACTGTTACTCAAGAAAACTTAAACAAAAGCTGGGTTCTTTGCAGAGTGAAGCTAGGCGGAAGGTGCGATCCTGAGAAGAAGAATATGCGGGAGGGTGTATTTTCACAGACATGAAGGGGTTACCGGCTCAACTAGCCGAGAAATCACGAGAAGGGCAAATTTATTTTTGTAATTGAGAAAACGAGGTGTTGAGGCAACTCTTATCTTTGCACGCATCATAAATAATCCTTACCCCAGGCAAATTTTTATCGGAAACAAATAGACCAACGAAAAATTTAAGATCAAGAGAGGAATAAATGATGACAAGGCAAAATAATACGTTTGTGCTCCTAAATCAATCCTATTCCACTTTCCTCTGCCGTTTCTTATATATGTATATAAACTATGCAAAAATGAATAGGGATATTTATGATTATACAAAAATTAATTGGCATATTGTAATTATTTAATATTTTACTGAATCCAGAGAATAATGCTACAAATATTTGTATTTTACAATGAAAATAAAACATTCTTTGACCTTAAAAAAATTATGTTGGGAAGAACAAAAAGAGGCATCTTTTATATTGAAAAGAAAGACACGCGTATAATGTCCTCTATTTTATCACAACTTGACTGCATCTCTTATGACGGCATAAAACAGGTTGCCATTAAAATGACACTAAATATGTATATAGCCATAAATATGATGGCCTAAACTACCTACAAGCCCAAAAGGGGTCAGTCAAAAATACGACGATTAAATTTAATCAATAAGTGCAACACAACTAGCTCAAACATTTAGACAATTAAATCCAGCCATCAAAACCAGGGTAGGCTACTGGGTTCGAAAAACTAATGATGAAATTTAAATAAAAATACAGCAAACTATATACATGAACTAATCGAATTACAAAGTGATAACTGATTAATTAAGGAAGCTACAATTAAAGAGNGCCACCGGGAAATAATATGTATTCGATATTGTAATAACTTCCTCAGATGGTAATGTGAATAGAATAGAAAATTAAACATGCATTACGACATAAAAAATATGTTAATCAAGTCCACGTAAAGCATAATCAGAGTACTGGATCGATAACGTTCTCCTCCCGATAACGCAAGGGGTAGACAATAAAACTCCACTATTTACCAGAAACAGTATTGCCCCTGCTATTGTAGTTTAATGGTCTTCCGTTCTCAAGTGTATTGAAGAAATAGATACTGAAATGACTAACCAGGTTAGGCCTAACTCAGAACTCGGGAATAAGGCTTCACGAGCAGTGGAGTGCTGTATTTATTGCGACTACCTCGGCGTATTTATGGTTGCTTCACGTCAGCGGTTACACGAGTGAATCGGCACTGAACTTATTGGGAGAACGATTCCGTAACTTATATGACCAAATATTTGTTCTGCACCAGATGAGACGATAAAAGAATCAAGGCAACACTCGTACAAAAAAAATCGGAGAGGGAAAACAATCTGACAATGCAGTACTATAATAGAATCAATAATAAATTAAGTGGCATTAACGTTAAATGACGGATATGAAAGGTGAGCTGAAACAGGACATGAAAGGGGTATTATTTTCTGTCTTTGGGATATTTCCTTTTCTTTTCCTCTTTCCTTGTTTTGTTTGGTACAAGCAATATTTATCATTCAATAGCTCAACCAAAAAAAAAACGAGTCGTTTAAGTATATTGTAACAATCTCGTGTTATCGCTTGCGGAACTACACGGCAATTTCTTTATGAGAATCGGGAGCTCTGACCTTGGCCGTGAGTTTAAACTGCGCGGTCGCTAGGTGGCAGCACGAGACGGTCACTCCCAGGATTGGTTTGAAGCGAATGTAAAGAAGCGGGCAATACGAAGGAAAAAAAAAAAGAGCAAAGACAATGCTAATTAAAACAATTTAAATGTCTTGCATAGCAACTGGACGTAGCGTCTTTGACTAGCGAACCTATGCAAGGGGATCATGAACAGCTATGCGAGTGTTTGTTTACACCGGAATCAGACGAAGGGATTTGGCGCGATTAAAGGGTTTAATAGTATCGTCTGATAGCGTGGGAAGTTAGNTAAAACCGGTAGTTGAGTCAGTCATTTTATTCGATCCTGGAGTCGTCTTTACCTATCGATTTTGAGGTATTTAGCTATATTTATGCTAAGAACAAACAAAACAGCTGGTGTAAAACAAGACAACAAAATTTCGGGTGCAGCCGATCGCAGGAGCGATTAAGTTTAAGAGTGGGTGAGAATACCCAAATTTTGCAGTCGAAAGAAATTTATTTCAGGAGGTTTGCAGTGTACAAGTACATGTGTAGCCNTATTAGGTTACTCACGGGCGCCCAAGTGCTGCTGGATCCTGAAAAGAGGTAATTGTGTAACTATAAGACTTGATTGGTTATATGTGTGTGTGTTTATGTGTGTGGTGAAGTTGCGTTATAGGCATGACTTATTGAGGAGTAAGAATAGACGAAGTTTAGGGACCTCGATAGATGCGACGATATATGCACAGCAGCAACAGCTGTTATCTTGTATAAGTTGTGAAGAGTCCGGGGCAAACCAAAACTGAGACTAGCTCACGCAAAACTGCGTGGTGCAAACGGGGCGAGTGGAGCAAACCCTCTACTCTCTTATGTTGCTCGTTCAGGGCATGAACCCTAACCACAAGTCCCTGAAGGAGGCGGTAGGAACTGGAGAATCCGGGGACGACTGCATCTTACGTCAGCAGTCAGTAGGCGTAAGTGTGACAATATGGAACGTTTTGCCCAATGCTCAAAACTAGACGACTACGTTACTACTAGAAATTAACTTACAAGCCGAACTACTGAATTTAATAATTGAGGGTAAATGGGAACAGATGTTTTGAACTTCACATAATTAAGTGTGACAGCATTAATTTACTTCCTTTCATTGCTTACTGTCCTTAAATGACTCATAAAGTGTCGATAGGACTTTAAACATCACATATCATCTATTCCTTGCATTTCTTTCCCCTTACTCGCTTGGGCGATGTTCCACAAGGTTGCCAGATTAAATTTTCATCAAGAGTCCAGTGTTGAGCTCTAAAGTCGCATAACTTCAGGAATGCAGGAGTTTCTGAATTCTCTTCTAACTGGAGTTATAAGCCCATGTCACACAGACCAATGTAACAAGCTCTGTTTTCAGGTGTTATCAAATAGTTTCATTGGTTTAGATTTGAGAGAACTGAAAGTTTGTCAGTTGCAGTTTGACGAGTTAAAAAATCTATCTTCCTGTAGTAAAACTATCTGTTCAACATTTCAAGTATATGTATAGCTCCTCCCTGAAGTTTCAGTTGTTGCTTCTGCAGATACTTTTGAAAATGAGTTAACATTTCTTGGCACTGAATTTTTTGTACTAATCAAACAAATGATTGAGTTTAAATAAACAAATAGGCCTACAGTGGCAGCTCTTAAAACTGGAAATAAAAAAACTAAACGTGGTAAATAAATAATTATCAATTAAATGAATGCATTCTTTGGATTCTAGGTTAAATAAACAAAAACTATTATGGTAGCACTGTACCTTATTCATCAAAATTCAAAAGAATGAGAACAGTATGTATAGCACTACCAAGATAATTGTTTTTGTAGCAGCCAAAGCAGACCTTATTTTATTTGCTATTTGTTTATTTTCTTTATATTTTTTCATTTATCTCCAGTATTATTTACCACAAATGTGTTTGATTATTTAATGTAAAGTATTTAATAGATTACTGCAAAATTTTGAGCAGCCAAAGGAGCTTTTCTGGACATGTTAATAGGCAATGCCAATTTTGTACCTAAACAGTATGGCAAATTCATCCTGAAAGACCCTGAAGAACTGGAAAATCTGTAATTTTTTTTATTTTTATAAATCGTAAGTGTTCCTAAACAAACATCAGCAGTTAAAATCTCAGGGCTGACTCCTAGCTCTGAGTATAAGGGGTTATCCTATGAATCTTGCCTGTGAAACTTTCCACTCTGAGATACAATCGTAGGTGTCTTCCGGGAGGGCCATTAAAAGTGGAGTTCCATCGATAAGTGTTTGATGTNAAAGAATCCACCAAAGGCTGTGTGTAGAAATTCAGTCGTCCTGAAGCGTCGTCACGACACGGATGGGGTCTCCACTAGACCATCACAGTCGGAACAACCATAAACTCAATCAATCAACATGGCAACAAGGTTCACNTTTTTAGTTTTTCTGGTAACAAAATAGCAGTAACAATTAAATGTGTGTGATTGTGAATCTAGGTGGCTGAATGCAAATATGGAGTTCTGTTTTAATCCATCTTTTTTAGCTCTTCACTCCAGTTTGAAGCAGCCTGGGCTTTAACGAATATTGCCAGTGGGACGTCATCTCAAACACAAGCTGTTGTTGCAGCCGGTGCAGTACCACTATTGCTCGAGCTCCTACACTCTCCCCATCAGAATGTCTGTGAACAGGCTGTTTGGGCATTAGGTAAGTAACNGACATTAAAAGATTAAATGTTTCTCTGGTTCTTGCCTGTCTTAGACTGGACAAAGCTTGATTGTACACATCCACGTATCTGCACAGTGCGAAGCGAGATTCAGATGACGATGCGTGTACCGAGTTCGCTGTGCAGGAAGCAAATCCGCAAAGTAATTTTTAGCAGTACGTAAAACAAGTTTGAAAGACTGTGGAATGTGTGTTTCGGAAGTCGTGCGAGAGAAAAAAGATGTGGTGCGTGTTTACGGTGAGAGTTGTGCGTATGAGGATTCGGAAGGTGTTTTGGTACCATTCATTTTAAAGTGTTACAGATTGATGCACAAAGTATTTAGTAAGCTCTAAGCATGAAGTGTGTGCGACTGATTTTCTATCAGTACAGGAATTACAGAAGTCTGGCAGTAAATTTATTGATCTTGTGGCCCTGGTTGGCCAGGAAGAATATTGTCTTGTAGTGTCTGAATTCATTATAAATAGCATCGTGTATACAGCTCATTAGTATTGGACAGCATGTTCGACACTTTCAGCGGTTGTACAAGGTTCTGGTTGTTCATAGCAGTTTTTGTTGCACCATTTTGACACTGCCCAAAGGTAATGAAATTCTTGTGGAAAAGCATTTGTGAATATACTTTAATTGTTTCATCACACTTGGCTTAGAACTTGCTGCAAATTCCTGAAAAGTTTTGTTTCAACTTGTGACTGTTCTATAGAGGGAGTAACCTTGTTTTTCGTCAGAGCACTTACTAATTATGTAGAGGCACAAATGCATATCACCAGTTGCATGTCATCAGTTATTTCTAGTAGGTACTGGTGTCAGCCTGAAGTAATGTTTGTGTACACAGCAATGCAGTGAATTTGAACTGAAGCTTAATTCCATTTAAAATATGTCATTGAAGTATTACTTAACAGTGGAGAATTAAAATATATATATAATATTTTGTCAGAAACTGGATTTTCAGAGTTAGTTAAAACAAAATATGTTCTTACCTTACTCCTATAACATTGAACACGCAATATTTCGCTAGGTTTTCCACCCCTAGGTTCATCAGGCTTTACGTTGTCATGTAGCTTTCCATGAAGAAGTTGTCACTATTTACGTCGTATCATGCATGATATCGCCATGATCATGTGATCACGATTTCCTTTGTTTTTAAAAAATTCATATTAAAATTTACTATCAAACAATGTAGTCACTAATGTTGAAGTATAAACTAAATGTGAGTAGCACTTAAAGGGCCGGTTTTACAAAGTCTCTCTAACTTTAGAGACGAGATAAATTTAGTAGACGCTAAACATGACTTTTATCTGACTTCCGTTCTACAATGCATTTTCATCTCCCAGACAACTTTAAATCGTATATAGTCTGTAATGAGGTGGTTGGTACGACTGTTTCATTCATAAGTGCTCAAAACAAATGTGAATGCTCCCAAACAGCTGTTCCTCTTCTACAGATGGGGACATATAGCTACTCTTTGGCAGCAGTTAAAACTGTTGCTGGTCTTTGGGAGTAGCAGTGAAAAGTAGTAGTGATTGCTACTGAGAAACAACAACTGTTAAAAATAACTGATGGCCCTGCTGCAAATAATGTTTACCTTGAACACACCTTAAAATGATAAAAACTTTCTAAAATCTTTATGTTAAAGAAGGTTTTCACTTGTTTGGAGGCAATACTATAGGTTTCATTAGATTCAGAGCTGCCATGAAAATGATTTTTTTTTTATAATGGACAACTCTGGATAGAAAAACAAAACTAACTTCAAATACTTTGTTTTATTTAAGACTGGCTAGGTTAGGTACGGAGTTTATTGAAGCCTTATTAAAGAAAATAAAAAATGAAATCGCAACTTCTGTGCATAAGCAAAGTTGCGATTGCTCTGGATCTACCCGAACGTCAATACTATATATTGTATTTAACTGTAGATAAAATGTGTTTCGCTTACAGTACCTAAATTTTCCTAGGAATTGTTTTCATATAATTAACATGCATCCATCCGTCACTAAGATTGCGATGTGAAAATAATCGAAACTTTAATTTACACTAAAATATTGGAGAAAGTGCATAAGAGTGCATATGTAATAAAATTAAGGTTAGGCTTGTTATGAATATGTAATATACTTGCAGTGTAGGGGTTCCAATTTTCTTGACTGTAACATGTACAAATGAGATTATGTTATGTAGAAGTGCATAGGGTTGTGAAGCTGTGGCTTTTCACACAGAATTTTTTCATTTTTTTTTTCCAGTTCTTTTCACTTTTATATAAATATTGCTGGGAGTTTAAATTAATAAAGGTAGCCNGAAACCTCTAATTAACTTTAGGATGTATTAGTAAGCTTGGGAAAGTCTTTAAAGTTGAATTTAAGTAAAGGTTACAAATAAGGTGGTAACTTTGTCAACAGTTTAAAAGGTGATTAATTACTGAGTTTGATGGTATTATATTTTTTTTAGGTGTAAGTAAGTTAATTACAGGTGATCCTAAAGTTTCAGAAATTTAAATTAATTATTGGTGACATTATGAATTTTTTTCATATTTAAGGTGTGATTGCCATTTTTTTTTTTATAGGTGAAATTTTTAAACTTTGTTAATATTGATTTA
>KZ881307.1:11395-21921 GCA_003456935.1 Machilis hrabei
TAGGATGAATCTTTCGAGGTCATTTATTCGGATGCAGCTAATATTCTCGGATTTGATACTACCCTACTCTCTGCAACTTCATAAACCTGAATAATAAAGGGTTGTTTGAAATTCAATTTCCAACTTTGCCCGGCCGCCATTTTATAAATGAGCGTAGTAGCAAATAATTTTTTGTTTTGTTTTATTTGTCTCGATTAGACCTTTCACATGATGTATCACACGACCCCCCTTTCCATTTAAATGTTTCGCGTTGGGCCGCATCCCCGAGTCCCTGCGTCAATATCTTGTCACGGATAAAGCAGCCCCTCGAAATCATGGACCACGTGTTTCGCCGTTTCTCCCAATTTCTGTTTCCAAACTCTACAGGGAGGTGAAACTTTACAAACACCCTGTATAAAGAAACAATGTTAAAAAAAATTGTATCTTTATAGTTTATATGTGTTTAGGAGTAATGCTTGTGGTACTTATTAACAAAAAATCACTCTCACTCTATAGGGAGACAAACTGAGTTAAACTGTCCATATTGAATGTCTTTGGTGTTTAACACGTACATAATTTTGTATAACAAATGGTAGAAGACTGGAACAGATGGAGAAAATAAACAGACTATTCGTTTACTGACAAGAACAACAATACCAAGTATCTTATTAAGAACTTCAGATTCAACATCAATTAGGAAAGAATGAGAATATTCAGAAAAGTTCAACAAATGGTCACGTAAGTCCAAAGAGGGGGGTAATTCTATATGTTGCCGTTTCTTCCATTTTCTTAAAATTCATTCGAAGATAAATCTATCCATCATTACAGTTGAAGACTAAGGTTTCACAAGTCTTATGACACCTACAATTTGAGGAATAGTTCATTACTTCACATTTGAACAAACAACATCACATAATTAATTATGAGGATGACTTTAAACGATACTCACCTTCCACTTCATATTTAGTTTTAACAAGTGCGTTGCCATGGCGTTGATAATCCCCCAACAATTCATCTCGATTGTTTATTTTTATTTCACTCTTCACAGGGTCAAGGTTCACATTTTCACTACTGTGGTTTGGCTTAATATCCCAGGATGCATCCAACTCCCCACACTGCTCTGCTGAGACTGGCTCAATTTTCACAAATTTTAAACTATATTTTTCTTCATTCTCCACATCCATGACGGTGTTTACCTGTAGACAAACACAATTTTTATTTATTAATCTATTTCCAAATGGTTTTCTCTGTATCATTAAACAAAAATGGGTTTAAAAGAAGAAATATACCTACTTTACATCTACATCATACCCTGCAATCAACCATAAGGTACTTGGCAGGGGGTGAACGAGGCACCACAAGTTATTATTCACGTTCTAAACGGTTCCAATCTCGAATCGACCTCGGAAAGAATGACCAAAAATACGCAATAGATGTACAGCTGATTTCCCTTAACTTATCTTCCCGATCGCGCCTACCAATATATGTTGTAGGTTTTAAACCACTTTAATATCTTCAAAATAATAAATGTCGAAATGTCATCTGTGATTAATATTTAAGGCAAACTGTCAAAATTAACTCTGTATTTTTACAGCACCTTAATTTGGTTCGAGAAATTATAGTTTTGATCTGAGGTAAACAGTGAAAGAGTAAATTAAATCTCACGTTACAGGGACGTTGCAAATAAAGCCCAGTAAATTATTGTATAACAAATTTTTGTTGCATTTGTTTTATCTTACACAGTTATAGTATTTAAATCATTTAACCATAATACAACTAACAGTACTTCTGTAGAGACAGAATTTTACAAGTTAGCATTAAGAAATAGCTTTTATATTTTAGAAGACAGACACTGGTTTTCTGAAGTGACAGACGATGTTTCATAATTAAGTAGCCTATATCCAAAACACATTAGTGGATAAGAATATAAAGTGTAGACTATTCAAAACAGTTATATAGTCACAATTTTTATGAGGAACTTCAATGCAAATCAAATTAATTTTGATAAAAAAAACTGCCATGTCTAAGTTTCCTTGTTGAAAAGCATTATTTGCATCTTTAAGTACGAAATTAAATACATTCAGGTTTTGATGAGATATTTTCACAAGTAAAACCTAGGGTGTCTATTGTCTATCATTGATAGGGTTTTTATGTTTCTCAGTTTGGTGAAAGAGGCAAAGCAAGAAAAAGCACATAATGTTGGAAGATGTACTGCCGTTAAACTGACCTTGTAGTAGGAATTATAAAAGTAATATCGAAACATATTTCACCTCAAAACTACTACTTGTGTCTTTCTACATTAAAATTGAGCTGAGTTTTTAAAGATGTTGTAAAACTTATGTCATCTATCTTTCCAGTAAACATTCCTTACTGGCTACAGTATGAATTATTCATTGTATATCATATTAAAAGTTATTTATATTTTTGTAAACTGCATTATTAAAACAAATTTTGTATTTGATTTAAATCATGATTCATGTGAATATTTCAATCAACCAACAGTGATACACATGAAATTGCAATTCTGCTTCACAGGCAGTTAAAAAGGTAAAGTAAAAAGTGCAAATGTACAGACACTGTCCATTGGAATGAAAAAGAGTAAAATAGTACACGAGGATGAAGAACATGTTGCTCTTTAGCAAATTGGAATGAAATAGCAGAGGAAATTTGCAAAAAAAAAAAAAAAAGAAGAAAGTGTAAGTGCATCCTGAATATAAACCCCTATGTTGTTTACACAGCAATCAGTTAAAATCTTGCAGCTTTTATTTGAAGCAATACAGTATTCGCTTGAATCTGCAATTTAAGTAATAAATGTCCAAGTTTGGTATGGCAGTGAAGAAACAATATGACTGAATATACAAAAAACATAAGGTGCTATAGTCAGCGACAAGGAAAGAAGAAGCTGTCTACTTCTGCTAATCCCCTGAAACCTAAGCGAGCGTGACCAGCCACCGCAATTCAGGTAAAACGGCGATTAGGAAAAACGGTCACTACCGAGTACCGACTGTAGTAAAAATGTTAAATAGATCAAATTTTTACTTGCACTAAATCTGATATCACAAGTCGAACCAGCGTAAAATTGAAATACCGATTAAAAAAGAACGATGGTTTTACGACACTTTGATCTTTTACGATTTTTTCTAAAATTAGTATTTGCGTAACATACAAGACAATGATATAATGAGTACAATATGTTTAACCAGCCAGCCTAATTAGTGCATGAAAATTGGTCACTTTGGATCTCCACTATAAGAGACACATTGCAGTCAAATAAAAAGGTGAATTTTTTCACGAGAGCAATAGTGTATAAAATTAAGCAACACTTTAATTAATGACTTTATTTGTTTTATTTTAGAGAGTGGATATGTGCAAAGCTCAGTACTCATGGCCACAGTTCACTCCAGAAATAACACTTGACAGTCTGCAAATCTGAGCTTTCTTTCTTATGATGTTGTCACCGATGTTATCTAAATGTTAACCTAATTTGTTTTAAAAGCTAAAAATAAGTACGTACATAAAGGCTGTTTGTATGCATTGTCTTATATGTTACACAAATAGGCTACCAATTTTAGAAAAAATCATAACATTTTAAAATGTTGTAAAACCTTTGTTATTTTTTTAATCAGCATTGCAATTTTGCGCTGGTTCGACTGGTGATATCAGATTTAGTGTAAGTACAAATTTGATCCATTTAGCAATTTTATTCTCTCCTAATCACCCTTTCATCTGAATCGCGGTGGCTGGTCACGCTCGCTTGGGTTTCAGGGGATTAGCACAGGTAGACGACTTCTTCTTTCCTTGTTGCTGACTTTATGTAATTGGAGATTCCTCCAAAGTCAATACAGTAGACATATTATTTATGAGAATTATCACTTCTCTCAACTGCTTTTACCAGCTGCCTTATTTCCATATTAATGAATAAGTACAAAGGAGTAACCTATAGCAATCACATCTATAATATACACTACTGTTCATAAAACTTAGAACACAATGAAGGAGTAGAGATACGCATTTGGTTTTCACAGATTATGACCTGTATAACCTGCTCCACTCGCCTGGGCATCGAATTAAATAATGTTTGAATGGTGTCCAGAGGAATAGCCATCCAGGCATCATTCACCCGAGTCCAAAGCTCTTAAACATTTGCTGGCATTCGGTTGTACTGCTGCACCCGTCGTTTGACCATGTCCCATACATTCTCAATGGGAGGCAAATCAGGTGATCTAGCGGGCCATGGAAGAAGTGGAAAGTTGTTGTCCTTTAAAAACGTATGTGTTGTCGCGGCTACATGAGGTCTGGCATTGGCTTGTTCAAATATGGCCTGAGGGACTCCCTGCAAGAATGGAAGAAGTACCGGTCTAAGAATATTGTTTACATAAAGGGCACCATTAATAGTGGTACGGACACGCATTAGAGGTGATTTGCTAACATACACGATAGCACTCCAGACCATAGTGCCTTGCGTAGGTGTGGTATGCTTGGTGCAAATACACTCTTCACATTGCCTCTCACCAGGTCGTTGGCGAATATGGATGCGGCCATCATTTTCGCCTAAACGGAAGCGAGATTCATTCGAAAAGATGATATTGTGCCATTTTTCATGCCAGTCTCTCTGTTCGATGCACCATTACAGCCTGACATTCCTGTGCTGATTTGTCAAAGGTAGTCTCAGGAGAGGCCGACGAGCATGTAGCCCGGACTGAAATAAACGGCGACGAACTGTTACAGTAGACATTGGATGACGTGTTACAGTTCGCCATTGCTGCACTAACACCGATGAAGCAGCAGTTGGATCATTCAAAGACATTCTGATGAGATGACGGTTCTCTCTCGTAGTTGTCTGTGTCGGACGTCCAGAACCTTCTCTACGCGAGTTACGCCATTCTTTGTACCATTCTCTACATACTCTTAGCACTACAGAAACACTTTGCCCCACCGAAGCAGTAATTTCTCGGAAGGAAGCATTGCAGTCTCCCATGCCAATGATGCGACCTCCGTCAAATTTACCGACTTGCCTATGTGGCTGTCTTACACGCTGATAACCTGCTGAAGTTCTAAGCACTCACACGTTGACCTATGAAACCGGAGTTTTTATCCAAATGAATGGCAGTAAAGGTCATGTGCCATTACGCGGTCTGATTGGCATGGAGCTAGTTCTCCTGAACCAATGACAACGAAATGCTTATCATTTCTTCGGTACTGCCAAATAAACATATTCTGCGAACATCAAAAGCGCATCTCTACTCTTTCATAGTGTTCTGATTTTTATGAACAGTAATGTATATCATTATTTTCACTGGTATTGTCTGAATATAAATTAAATCAGAATCTAATTTAAAAACCCTTATTAATGTTATATTTTTATAAATGGACCACATATGTCTTCTAAATACTGTAGATATAATCAAACACTGGAGTCGTAGTAGCCTGAACTGTTGAGGATACAAGCAATGCTTAGAGAAAAAAAGACAATAATTAGTGACAGAAAAAGAAGTAGCATCAGTAATATCACTAAGGACAAATGTCAGTAACTTTGTAACATATTATGTGCAGTAATATAATAAGCTGTGAAAACTCTAACTGTGAATAGTTGTGCTGTTAGTAGTGAAAAACTTGAGATCTTAACATTTTTTTTTGAAGTGCAAGTACGGCTATTGTACTTCGAGCTACAATTCTGAACTTAAGTGTGTAATGTAAAAAAAAAATTATATGATTTTTGCATTTAGTTGAACACATAATAATTAGTGGAAAACAGGTTTTTAAAAAAACAAAAACAAACATTTGGTTATATTTCTGTTCACTAGAAACAGTATGGCCAAATCCCTTTGGTTTGCTTGTCAGATACAGCCATTGACTATACAACACTGGCCAGTGTTGTATAGTCAATGATACAGCTGTTTGCATACCCATAAGGCATTGTTTTGGCTGGTCATAAACATCCTCTATGAACATAGATACAATAAAGGCTATTTAGAACAAAATTTGGCAGTCTCATCCAAATTTACCTAATGTTTTGTATAACAGACTGGACATTAAAATCCTAGTAATTCTAGAGCCATGCCATTCTAACTACGAATGCCCATTCCAATACTGCTGTATGCCGTATGTAGCAGTGTCCATCTTGGATCACAATTTGCCGTAGTCCACAAAGAATGTAGTATGTTGTAAGGGCAATCAATCAGAACACGGGTTTTACAATTCAGCTGAACAGGATTTTGCTAAACGCGTTAGCTGAACAGGCCACATGGGTAAAATTCATAAAACTGATTGGACTTTGGGCGTAGTGACGTTTTTCTTTGCCAATAGCAGATCATGTTAGATAAAGAGTCGTCAAACCAATGGTAGAGCGTTTATGAGATAAAAATCCTGCAAAACAAAAACAACATTGCCGGATTATCTGTGTTTAACGTCATGGTTTTCACTAAAAATGTCTTGATTACTCCAACCATGTTTCAGTGTGAATACTCTACAAATCATGTACCCAGACCCGAGATTTTTCCAACAAGCGATATGTGTGTTTTGCTAACAAAGTGAAAGTGGTTTTAAACTTGCGTCAAAAACCAAAATTCCTGTCAGCAAGCGAAATTACAGGAAACAAGCGCAACTACGCGTAATGGGTAATTGTTAATGTCTTAGCCGTGATTTGGGGGATGCAAGGAATGGCAGTTGCCACCCCAATGTTTGGACAATGAGTAAAAAAATAGCCAACTTAAATATGTTCATTTTAGTGTTAACAGTTTTTACTTTTAGCGTTAACAAGAAGTTTTTCAAATAGAAAATTATGCTCAGAGTTTCTAAAATATATTATAATCTATCAAGGCAAGTGAACATTTTAGTAGAAGCCGAGGTGGCAGTGCTGCCTCTGACTGCTGGATGATGTTGGATAAATAGCAATTTACAAAACAATGCGTTCGGATCGACTCGGCAACGCTCGGTAAGGTCCAGCAAAATAACAGTTTCCATCCCGTTTGTTTGATTTTTCATCATGCCTAATAAGGAAACGTCCATTTCTGAAATTTCAGTCATGCATGCAGTTATCATCATATTTACAGTATGGTATTAAAATGTGGTTGCAATCGGGTGATCCGTTCTCATTCTATAGGGGCTTAAACTTGGGGATTCGTACGGGAGGGCCTCCAAAAGTGGCCATATTTTCAGTTTCGACCTGAATAACATTTATAGAAAAAATAGTTTTGGCAATTTCTGAAATCTATATAGGCCTACCATCTTAAACATTTTGGTAGAAAAATAATTAAGATTGGCCTAGCGGGTCTCAATTTGAAGGAGTTCAATCTCGAGTACCGTATCCATAATTTTGAATCCGATACTAGCTCTAAGTATTTAGGATCCCTGCTAGATGTTTCTTATTCAGGTGTTAATTAGACAAAAATAGTAGTGGTAGTCTCTATTTGCAAATTAAATTAGTACGAGGTTAACTACTGAGACAAAATAGGGCCTAAGTCTTCAAAATCACCAGTTTAGAGTAGATGCCACAGTTTTTATAACTACACTTCCTACAACTATTAACGATACTTTTTCTAATTCATAATCTATTTGAAAATTAAATTAGTACGACGACAACTAGCGAGTCGAGATACGTCTTCAAAATCACCAGTCTGGAATAGAAGCCACAGTTTTCGAACTATACTAGCTTCAATCTGCAAATGAAACGGCGTCTCCAAGTTCTTCACGCTATTTCATAATTGCATTTTAATTATCTTGTATCTATTTCTATTTTAGTTAAAGCTATTATGTCAAAAAAACTGGGCCTATTTAAAATTTCCCCCTTTTCACCTTCTCTTCCTCAGTATATATACGCCCATTCTCCCTCCTCTAAATCCTTATCTGGAATGTTTTCTCTTTCCTGTTTCCATATCTCTCACTCAGTAGATCCTGTTTCATTCAAACTCTAACCTCGTTAAGTCCTTTACATTTCCTTAAGCAAAAATATGTTTTTACCAAAATTGTGAAATTTGGCAACCTTGATTATTCAGGGCGTGTATACTCTTGTTCTGTTTTTGCTATTGATTCAATAAAATACGTCACATCCAATGAGTGGTAAACTGCTGAACGGTTCAGCAAAATCCTGTTCAGCAGAATAGTAATACCCTCAGAACACTACTAACAAATGTAGATGTGAATTATGATGACATGGGCGTAAATATCGGAATCAAGTATGAGTATGTTATATATCTTGACAAATTTACCTTCAGTTTTTCTGATAGGCATTCACCAGCAAAGTATTGATATGCACCGTAAATTAATCAAACCGAGAAGGTAAGAGTTTCTGTAATATAAAAACTTGTTATGTTTCACAAAGTCAACAAGTAACTCGTCATATCCTTTGATCTTTGACATTTTCGGCTGAAACGCACCACACACTGGAACAAAAGAAGAACAAAATGCGTGAGAACAACACTTGCTAACAGTCAGCAATTCTGATTGGCTCCATAAGCCATATGAAATAAGAAAGATCAGGGATCACCATCTTTCCGCAACACTCTTGCTACAAACATTTTGACACTGTAACAGCACGGGTTAACAAGAAAAGCGGATGTGACATCTACCAAAATGGCCACTGCTACATACAGCATACAGCAGTAGGCTATGTGGAATGGGCGTAACACAAATTGGCAGCAGCAGACAACAAATATAGCAGTAACATGCAGTGGGTTCACCACTGGGCCACCAATCAACATCGCCAAACGTATTTTTCATATTCAATTAATCCTTGCTATGGCATTCTTTAACTGAATGTACTTGCAGGAAGACGTTTGGCAATGTTGATTGCTGGCCCAGTACTGCATCCACCGCACGTCACTGAAACATAGTGACATGTTTGAAAATCCATGAAAACCATTGTTAAGGCAATAAGAATATCATGAAAATATTCTTTAGGACTGGTTTTATCTTTTAACTTAAAAAAAAGGTTGTCAGAGGTGGAACTTTGTGTAATTAGGTTAAACTTGGAAGGGTGAAAGAGTTTTTGGGTGAAGTTCATTATGTTCGGTCACTTTGACAAATTGAGTTACACCTGACATACATACAAGGGAGACATATTTTTAAAATAAGAGATTGGTTATGTTAGGAGAGAGAGAGTTTAGGCTATAAATTATGAAAATAAAAGTTTGGTTAAGTTAAAATGTCTATTTATCTAAGCACAGAATACAGTGCCATATTGTTTCAATTAGTCTCAGTTGATCAAACTGACCGAACATAGTGTACTTTGGCCGAGTTTTCCAATAAGATCCTATCTTAAAGCTGGGTTTATACTGCCCTACGCTACAGAGCGCTGTAACCCGCTACGGGGGCGCTACCGTTCGCAAGCTTGCGGAGCTGAAATAGAAGCAACGTTGTTAGATGATGTAGTTCATACTCGCTACGCTATTGAATTTTCCTCTTTGACGCTGTCGCGATCCAATTCTATTTCCTATTTTTTTATGCTACCAAGAGGTGTATGAGGAGTACGAAGCCCCATGTGTTTGAATTATTAGAGTACCGAGAGAACAAAACACAATCAAAACCAAAGAAAATATACATTTAGATACATTATCTTTGGTAGAAACGTAAGCATAACGTAATCGGTGTTGTTTTCTCATCACAATATATGCGGTACGTGATGATGTTAGAAAAAGTAAATATTTTTGAACTTAGTGAGGATGGAAGATTAATTTAGGCCAGATGATGACACTTTAATAGGCCCCCCTAATCATTGTTCAAGGAGTTCCGAACATTTACGTCAAGATTGTAGAGATTAAAAAACGCGGTTTCGTATACCGTTGATCAGCTTTTTTTTCTGAATAACGCTGCAGAATTTTTGGTGAGTATAAACACAGGTCTTGTGGGCTCCGATTGGTAGCGTTTCGGTAGCGCTCGATAGCATCGTCCGATTGGTAGCGTAAAGCAGCATAAACCCAGCTTAACACTTACTGACTTACCTTTTACAGTGAATTTTGAAATGACCTTGGACTACAAGTTCCTTAAGCCTCAGGCATAAAAGAACATGAACGGTCATGAACTGGCATACAAAGAACACGTACTACTTCTCGTGAAACCTGGCTTTGGCCAAAGTTCATGTTCTTTCTTGTACATTACATGTTGATGGCAGCAAAAACAAAAGTGTAAAGCACATAGCTCGTTACCTCCCCGTTACAAGGTAAGCAGACAACAAAGGAAGTTTGTAATCAAGAAGTTTTTTTTTTGCTTAGTCATGAGTGAAAGCAATTACCGGTATGTAATATTGAGTGAGGAGTAGACATGAAAACTATTAGAAATATGCCTAGAACAGATCAACCTTCACATGTTATTCAAAGCAAAGACCTTGTAAATGTTTTTGAGATCATCTTTGCTTTACATATCAGAAACATAGCTACAGTGGACTAGAATAGGGAAGTGGGACATTCAGCCTATGGCGCCCATTATCTTTCTCTTGTTTAAAACTGGAGACTGCCACTGGCAGCGCTGCTATCGACAGAGCCGCGCGTATTTGCAAAAGATAGTGGCTGTTAGCACGTAAACATTGTGTGATGTGTTGTTGTTAGCTCCTG
>KZ881318.1:1419-11734 GCA_003456935.1 Machilis hrabei
CCAACATTAACAGTAAATCCTGTTAGTTTACGTGAGTTTTCTTCTAATGGCAATTGATTAAAACCTTGGAATATGTCCAAAGATGATAACACTCTCATGTGTCCCAAACTGTCCAGGATAGACCTGACGTCGGCTATGGGGTACCTCATTTTTACACAATTCTCATTTACGTATCTTAGGTCAACTATATGGCGCCATCTTTTGTTTGATTTCAAAGTTAACATACTGGGACTGGTCCATTTACTCGTGGATGGGCGTATAATATTATTCGCCAGAAGTTCATTAATTTGTTTTTTCATTTCCTCTGTCTGTGAATATGGTAACCTNATCTTTTTTCCTGACGGACCTGTTCGTTTTCATTTAGATATTGCTCTGCAGCCCCTCGTATGCGTCTTTTACACGCAAATAACTTCTGATTAGGATTTGCAAAGATCGTATCTAGAACATCCTCCAGTTCCTCCAGAAAAAGATGTACATTTTTAGCTGATTTATCGCCCGTGAAAATGCTAATTTGCGGTAACAATGCAATTACGGCTGGTAAACTTGGTTCCGCCATTGTATTAACTAAGTTACTTTACTTAAATAAAACAAAAATTAGCTAGCAAAATCAACCAAATCTGTGTCTCAACGGCAACGTCGCTGAATGAATTAAAATATTTAATGTATGTTAACATACCCCAACATTGAGCATCCGCGCAAACGGATAATATAACAAACTTTAACGGCAAACGGTATGTTAACCATCCCACTCCTTCTTAAAGCGGAAAAATGCATACAAAACAGCAACTATATGGCCTAAAAAAATTCACATTAAAATTCGAAATTTTTTCTAAAATAAATTTTTTCCATATTTTAAGCACATAAAAAAGCTTAAAAACACTATAAAACTGTTAAAAAGTATCGCAAATAGCTGAGCCCCCAACTGTTATAAAATGACTACCCTGGTCTGGTACTGTAAAGTACGCTATTGGGAGGGACTACAAAAGTGAGGCCCGACCTTCAAGGCGTAGTTCATTTCATCGACTAGTATGACTAAGGGATGGAGTATAATAGATATCCATCAAATTGGATGCGGTACCGTGTGTAAACTCGCTTAACACGGCCCATTTATTTACACATAAAAACCCATGATTTTGCATTAACATAAAAACATAAATAAATACATAATTACCTTTGACAGTAGATAGTCGCAAACAACAATATATTGAGTCGTACCAAAGTAACACGATGTAATCAACACTTTGATAAATTCACATAATCCATTAGACACACAAATAAATAAATTAGTTAGCAAAAAGACACATTCGAAAGAAGTATCGAAAAAGAACAGAATGACAGACTGACTGACCTCTCTTCCTCTCCATCAATAACTTTTATTACCTACACAAACCAGTTTCTGTCTCGTCAGCTTGAGAGTCAACGCCTATCAAGTCATTCGCCCTTGCTGACTACGCAGAACTCTTCGCAATCGGACACAGAACTCAATACGGCAAATAGTTCGAATAGCAAGTACCTCATGACAATACAACTTTCAACAGGATGTCACGTAAAATAAAAATGAAATATATTTATAATCTAATTCGAAAACACATTTCCTCACATAATATATAGATTAGCGGGAAAAGAGGCAGTCCACGTCACACAGTAACCCAGGATACACCTGTGGTAATTGGCGGAATGTAAGGCGCTAATCAGAGGCCTGTAAGCCTATATTATATTCACGATTAACTGCCGTAAAGTAAGAAATCGATCGTTGTATAAGTTAAATACGAGGATATTGACAGTGTGCGAGATAATTAATATAATTGGTGAATTAATTAATGCAGATATTAAGTCGATGAACTGTAAATACGACGTACTCATAGTATTCGTTATACAGCAACGTACACGGCAGTTTATGTGGTGACAAGCAAAGTAAAAGCTAGTCAACGTGGGCTAATTAGCATAATTCATGAGCAAAAGCAGAAGCTGTGGAATTTGATATTTTTTGCGCTGAATTTGAGTATTAAGCGGCAAGGCCGCGATTGCTACGTTAAACCACAGATTGGCGGGTAATGTCAAATGTGATACCACTGAAAAATTGCAAGTTCAGTAAATAACCCTTTCAGCCTATAAAACTCCTGTAGTTGGGTAAATTATTGGTTTATTCCCTGAGTTGACTATACCTTTCATTTTTTGGGGCTGTGTGGTTGACATATGGAACAGCAGATCACAGACAGCTGTGGAGATAGACTTGTAGATTTTCAGGAGAAGAGCCCAGCAGAGCAACAGCCTTTATAACGTAAATTTACTAAAGCACACATGATGGTGCAAGGTTAGAGGTGATAATTGTTTAGGAAAATCTGTAGCCAAAAATTGTAGTGCTAAAGTTTACTTAGTGTGAAGGGAGTGGTGCATTGATTAGCCCTAATACAGGTACTTTATAATAGTGGTGGGTCGAAGGTTCGTCGAACGAACCGAACCCTAAGGGTTCGGTTCGGGTTCGAAATCAAACTTTTTGGTAAGTTGGGTTCGCGAACTTTTGCGAACCCGGGTTCAAATTTTAACATTTTACAAAGGAACTTTTTGTTAGTGGTGAGGCGAAGGTTCGTCTGTCGAACCCAACCGAACCGAACCCTAAGGGTTTGGTTCGGGTTCGAAAGTCCAACTTTTTTGTAAGTTCGGTTCGGGTTCGGTTCGGATGCAAAAACCAGGGTTCGACCCACCCCTACTTTATAACTATAAGAGGTCTGATTGGTCACTTAAGTGTTGTGCAGGGTGGCGAAGAAACACACAGAGTGGTGGTTTCGTGTCAGACAAGAATAAACGAATCTAGGGATCTTTGCAGATGCAGTGTAACGCAGATTTAGAAAGCTCAGGCGATATCGTGCGTATATTGTAAGAGTTTCGAACTCGACCCGATCTGAGCTTAGCAGCCATGAGTCTACACGGCAGGTAAAGGGTGAGTGCACTGAAAGTACACTCAAGTTTGTTGCTCGTCGAAGATACCGCTCCCTAGGCGCAGGTTCTTCGAGGAGGTGGACTACCTGAAGCAATTCGGGATATGACGCAGCCTTCGCCGACGTTACAGTGAACGTATCGCTGCAGCGGAGCAAATACGGCGCCGGTGTGTCAAAAGTAAATGGTGACCCAACAGTGGGGACGATACTAAGCGTGGGGCCTGAACGGAAAACTGAAGCCCAGCAGTGAAGCCTGAACGATGTTGGCGGCAACAAAAGTAAATGTCGCCGTAACCTGGGGCACGATACTGACGTAGGGGCCGATAACCGAAACGTCGAACACAACAGTGTGCGCGATAACCGAAACGTTGGATACGCATAAACCACAACTTTATGGCGCACCAAATTTGGGGCCCGACACGCAACTAGGCACGGAACGTCAGCAACCAACGGAGGGGCTGGATACGCAACGCAAGAAACGGCGATAGAATGTTACATGGGTGAAGCAAATTTGCATGTTAAAAGTAAAGAACAGAGATTAAAGATGTCTGCAACAGAAGAGAGTGATGTGATAAGCGTACAGGCAGAGCAGCCAGTTGAACCTGCAGAAATGACATCAGAAACGGAGACGCAAGGCAGTGAAGAGGTCGGAGGGGCCAGGAGAGACGTAAGACCGACAAGAAGAGTCGTGACAGTGAAAAAGTCACCGACAAAGAATGGGGTGACTAGGAAGTCGACCAGAAATTGACCAGGAAGCCTGCAGCACGCAGCAAGGGTAGGCCAGAGAGCGGCAGTGATGGAGAGGCCGCAGACCCCACATTTCCACCGTGGAAGAGTAAGAGAACGTCAAGAGAAGGTGGAGAACCGGAAGGGCCAGTCAGAAGTCCAAGGTCGGAGGACGTAATGAAAAAGCTGGAATAGATGCTAAGGGCACAGACGACGATGTTGGTGGTCCAGGCAGATGACCACTCAAAGCACGTCTCAGCACAGATGACGCGAGTGGCAGCACAGGTCAAAACACAGGTGAGTGAGGTCAAAACACAGGTAACAGCGCAGATTGATGACGTCCAAACACAGGTCATGACACAGGTGGGTGGCGTAAAATCACAGGTGAGTGATGTCAAAGCACAGGTGACAGCGCAGATTGACGGGGTTACAACCCAGGTAACTGCGAAGCTGACCGAGATAAAAAAAGATGTCAAAGCGCAGGTGGCCGAGGTAAGAAGAGAGGTAAAGGGACATAACGTTTAAATAAGCCAGGAGGTAAGCAAAATAGAGGAAGACCTGGAGCAGGTTAGCGCTTAGGTCGGTGGGGTGAGAACAGGACAGGACCTGTTGCGTCAAGAGATGCAGTTATAAATAAAAGACCTATATAAGAAAATGGAGAGCGAGGATACCGCGCTTAAAAGCAAAGTAGATAAGATGAAAGTAAACGTCTATAATGAATTGATGAAAGCCAAGGCGGTAGTGGAGGCTGAGAAAAAGGATCGAGAGCAGAAGTCGTCAGCCATGGCAGGACAGGTGACACACATAGTAACAGTAGTAGAGAGCTTGCAAGAAGCGGTGATGAAACTCCAAGAAAGGAGGAATTGAAGTGAGGAAAACCGAGAGCAGCTGGAAAGCAAGGACTAACTATGATGGACGTGGCAGCATCGGAGGAGTGGCCACAACGCGAAGCCAGGGACTCCCATGTCCTTAAACTGGAAGCTGGAAAACCCAGGCAGCGAGACCAGCACGACGAGCTACCTCAGAAGAGGATGGTGATGAGGTGAGCAGTGGAGATGAGGCTGTATGAAGGAAGCAAGGGAGAGTACCAGAATACATCAAAGACCCAGACAGCGACTCACCCGCGGAACCCAGTCGTGAATTCGGAAAAGAAAAGTTGGAAAAGGGTAAAACAGATAAACGTCAGAGAACAAAGAAGCCCACCAGACAAGAACGTGTGACAGGAGATGATCCACAGAGCTACATGAGCCAGTTCTTTAGGGATATGAACAACAAAAACGGTGATGCAGGGAGAGGCTTGTATCAGGGGACGAACAACATCCATAACTTGAACTACAACGCCTTATATCCCAAGCATATATTTTTTGAAGGCATGGAAGGGGAAAACCCCGTGATATTTTTTAAAGAAGTAGCAGACCATTATGACCATTTTCAGATGCCACTGAAACTAGCAATGTTCGCGAAATTATTAAGGAGAGACGCGAAAACCTGGTATTCCACGATCCAGCATGGAGTGGAAGAATATGAGCATTTCCGGTGGATGTTTTTAGCTCAATTTAGAGGTTCTGATAATTCAATCCGAAAAAGACTATTCTCAGCTAGGCAGAAAAGTGGTCAGTCGTTCAATGACTACTGTGCGGTTCTCAGCAGGTTAGAATACCTACTGGACGAGAGATCGCTCATAAACGTAGCAGTCGCCGGTTGTGAGGAAGAATTAAATATATTTTTGTTCAGCTGCGCGAAAGAATGTTATAGCTTGGCTGAAAACATGCTTCAGGTGAAAGATTACCAGAAGATTCGTCGGAGTAAAGATCCACGAACGCAATCACGTCACAAGAGATAGTATCCGCAGCCCCAGCGTATTTTAGCGACAGAAGTACAGAAAGAGAAGGTGAAAGAGACGCGTGGAGCCGGCACCCAAACCACAAAATCTGACACCGCCAGCGAAGAAGCAGAGTATGCCAGAGGGCAAGGTAATGCTTATAGATATCGCAACGGATGGAACCGGAGCGGAGGTTACCAAAATCATGACAATAGATGGAGCCCCAGAAGGCAAGATTATCGACAGGATAATTATCCCAGAGGGGGTAATAATTATCGCGAATGGAACCACCGGAATAGCTACAGGCATGACAATAACCGAAGAGAATATTAGCAGCAGCCGCAACTTGGAAATATCGGATGGAGTGATCAACGCAGATCGGAACGGTGTGAACAGCGAACCATCACGGGTAACGCGAACAGGTTCAGCGAAGGGAAACGACAAAAAGAGAAATTTGGAACCTATAAGGGAAAATATAACCCAGACAAAGGTCAGAGTAGAGATGGATGGTCCAGGAAACGCAGCGGAAATAGAACCGACAATAGTTACGAGATAGACGTTGAAAAGGAGAAGAGAGAAGCTGCAGATTTTGTACGTGAAAATCTGACAGGCGACTACCAGTCGGAAAACTAGCGAGGAGGAACCGGAACCGACGGCACGCTAGACGGAAATCCTCCAAGTCAATAACTATAGCGTCGACAATGGACCAACAGCACTTACGGACGTAAAAAGATTAACGGTGTGCAAGTGGAAGCTCGAAGGGAAACCCATTTTAGCCTTGTTTGATATAGGCAGTATGGGGAACTTTGTTAAGAGGAGTGTACTAACTGGGGTACATACCCTCATACCTGAAAAGGCTACGATGCGGTCAGTGACAGATGACATGGCGCTAGAGCACGTGACCGATCTTGTTGTGGAGCTAAATGGTAAACATCGATTGAGTATTCGAGCGTATGTAAATGACACGAATTTGACTGTTGATGCTATTTTGGGTTGGGACTCAATAAAAAAATGGGAGTATGTATAGATGCCACCTAGGGTTATATAACTGTGCCAGATGAAAAAGGCCAGAAGATACTTCTAAACCCGCAACAGTTGAATGACGAGGAAGCGGCGAGCATAACAAGTGATGGGGCCATATTAGCCATGATGCGAGAACCCAGAACGGGTGCTGCACCGACTGAAAATAAACCATGTATACATGAAGCAACTGAAGCCGTATCACGGACGAAAGACGGAAGAGAGAAGCCACGAGAACGAAGAGAGACAGAAAAAGAATCAAAACAACGCAAGTAATTGAGACCAGACCTATGGCACAGATCACTTGTGTGACTAACGAGAGTTTGGTAGTTATCTCAAGGGCAGTGTAATATCGGTTAATTTGCTGAAGAAACAGCAATTGATTTTTTTAGGCCAAAGCAAAGCAATCAAAAAGAAAGGGTTGGTCGCAAGGACGTCTACTCTATTTTCTATTTTTTTCCAAGGGCTTGTGTATGTATTCGGTGTGGTTTTGTATTTTGTTGGTGTGTATTTTTTTGTACATATGATTTATGTAAATATCAGATAACAAATGTAATTATGTTAGATGCATGGTGAAAATATGTTGTGTTAAGACGAAAACAGCGAGTGCTAAAAAACAACCGTTCCTATGATTTGTTCTTTGTCAGAGGGAACTTGCCTACCATAATTCTTTGTAAAATTCCGGGAGTCAATTACCCTGGAGGGGCTATATAACAATATCATATGTCACGGGTGTGTTTGCGGAAGAAGCGCTGTGTTTTTATCTTTCCAACGATATATTGACCAAGGTTAGGGGTGAAAGAGAAGGGAAGAAACGCGACTCGAATGTGTGCTGTGAACGGCAGCAGGTGGTCCGAACAGCGCACGAGGCAGCCAACGTCTTTTTGACACAGCGAAACTTCCGTGAAGGAAATGTGATCCCAGCAAGAAGTCAGTTAGAGGATGTCGCAACAATGTAGGTCCGAATCTTGGCGCAAAACGCCACAGCAGCTTGAGAGTGGGCGAGCGAGCCTACATTGCTGGTATTGGAAGGGCAGACGAGAGAAATTACAAAGTTGCAAGCTCAGATCGTCTACTCGTAAGAAAGCATGGTGACCGCTTGATACGAAACTTGAAATACAGCCGAAATGCGAGTCTTGTTTTGGAGCAGTTTTCAGCCGTCGCCAGGTTCTATCAAAACATAATTTCGGCGGGAATTAAAGGGCTTATAATATATAGATTAGCGGGAAAAGAGGCAGTCGACGTCACATAGTAACCCAGGATACACCTGTGGTAATTAGCGGAATGTAAGGCGCTAATCAGAGGCCTGTAAGCCTACATTATATCTACGAATAACTGCCGTAAAGTAAGAAATCGACCACCGTATAAGTTAAATACGAGGATATTGACAGTGTGCGAGATAATTACTATAATTGGTGAATTAATTAACGCAGATAATAAGTCGATGAACTTTAAAATACGACGTACTCATAGTATTCGTTATACAGCAACGTGTACGGCAGTTTATGTGGTGACAAGCAAAGTAAAAGCTAGTCAACGTGGGCAAAAGCAGTAAGTACATTTAATGCAAAATAAATCAGTCATTTTAATGCCAGAAGCGACGATTTTATGCAATATAATTCGACACACGCAAAGAAGCGAGTTTTGGCGCGAAAGTGCAGCAGACCAAGCGTATTCAAAGTGTGAAATGAGCATAGTCACTTTAGTACAAGATATCAATCGTTAATGTTCAGTATCTACCGTGTAATTGTTGGACAAGAGTATTATAATAGCCGGGAGTGGAATTACGAACTGAGAATCGGGATTTTGTGAACAGTGAAGTGTCTTGTGAATGCAAGTGAAGTGGAACCGACATTTGTCACATAGTACGGTCACCTGCGGCTAAGCTAGCGCATCGCAGGTGAATTATTCAACAGTAGACCAGGCAGAGGACCACGGACGCAGATGTTCTGGTATGTGCACATTTTGTGAGCTCAGGTGAAGTGACAATTTGTTCGGCCGGAGACAGCCGTAAATCAGTCTAAAGCCCGTATGCATAGTCGTCACTCATACTTCCCTCAAACTTAATCCCTATACTTTTATAATGTGTAACTTAGCAACTAAGTTTGAGGGGAGTTGGAGGGACGACTATGCATTTGGGCTTAAGCTACCGGTTGTAGTAAGTTTAATTGAGGCCGGTACGAACAAATTCGTGTTACTCACCCATCTGTCATGTCATTGTGTGGTTAGATTTAAGTGGTATGTATTGATGATAATTATTGAGTAATTAATTTCATGTAACCCATCAGGCCGTAATTAATGTAGTTAAATTGGTATAAGCGGAGTGCTATACTTATTTTTGCCGCCATTTATGCAGGGCAGAACTGTCGTATGTATAGAAAAGTAATGACATTGGCCAAAGCCAGATGAATGTTAGATGAATAGCTTGAATATTGTCTATTGGCACTGAAAGAGTCCGTAAACTGTGTAGTTCTCCAGCAGAAGCTGTGGAATTTGATATGTTTGCGCTGAATATGAGTATTAAGCGGCAAGGCCTCGATTGCTATGTTAACCGCAGATTGGCGGGAAATGTCAAATGTGATACCACTGAAACAATGCAAATTCAGTAAACGACCATTTCAGCCTATAAAACTCCTGTAGTTGGGTAAATTATTGGTTTATTCCCTGAGTTGACTATACCTTTCATTTTTAGGGGCTTTGTGGTTGACATATGGAACAGCAGATCACAGACAGCTGTGGAGATAGAAATGTAGATTTTTAGAAGAAGAGCCCAGCAGAGCAGCAGCCTTTATATGGTACATTTACTAAAGCACACATTGTGGTGCAAGGTTAGAGGTGATTATTGTTTAGGAAAATGTGTAGCCAAAAATTCTAGCGCTAAAGTTTACTTAGTGTGACGGGCGCCGTGCACAGATTAGCCCTAATACAGGTACTTTATAACTATAAGAGGTCTGGTTGGTCACATGAGTTTTGTGCAGGGTGGCGAAGAAGCACCCAGAGCGTTGGTTTCGTGTCATACAAGAATAAAGGAATCTAGGGACCTTTGCAGATGCACTGTAACGCAGATTTAGAAAGTTCAGGTGATATCATGCGTATACTGTAAGAGTTTCGAACTTGACCCGATCTCAAGCTTAGCACCCGTGAGTCTACACGGCAGGTAAAGGGTGAGTGCACTGAAAGTACACTCAATTTTGTTGCTAATCGAAGATAGTGCTCCCTAGGCGCAGGTTCTTCGAGGAGGTGGACTACCTGAAGTAATTCGGGATAGGACGCATCCTTCGCCGACGTTACAGTGAACTTGAACGTATCGCTGCAGCGGAGCAAATACGGCGCGGGTGTGACAAATTTTAACGTATATAAAATACGAAATCCTTAGCTGCCGATGTTAACGTTTAAAGCTATAGCGATGCCTCATGTTTCAGTATTGTAAATCATTTTTAAACTTATATTGATTGCTTAACATCCTCTGTTCCTGTAAAATGTTCCTGATCACTGAAAGTGTATTAGTATAATCGCTAATAAAATATTTAAGTCCCTTTGTAACAAGAATTGTATGTTTGTATTTTGAATTTCATTTCTACATGTCTATAGTTTAACTTGATAATGTCTCAATAATACAATTTTTATATTTTGGTAATACACTACCGCTCAAAAGTATTTGGGCACCTCTGGTAACACCACAATTAATACAAAAAATCGATGAAAATGAAAAAGTATTTATTTGTGAGCTTCAGAAATACGACCATTTATACAGAGTTACTCAGAAATGGAAAAAAATATTCAATATATTTAAATGGACGCCTCGTTT
>KZ881319.1:7752-18141 GCA_003456935.1 Machilis hrabei
GTTGTCTCCGCCCGCCTCTTGATAGAGGTCTGCCGATGAAGTTGTCTTAAAAATAGTCAACCACTGGTTGCAGATGCTGGTTACTCGAGTGAAGTTGATAGCGTTTCAAATGCTGTTACTACATCATCGGGTGGCACAAACGCTAACTAAACCTGATAATATAAGGCAATTCAATGCAAATTCTGGATCTGCACCATATAGCTGTTGTAGTCACAGTGAATGTAGCGCAAGTGAAATCATAGTTCATTCTGTGAAGTGTTCCTGCNCTGAAATGTCGTAGACTGGTTCTTNGTTGGGCCTATTTACTTTTGACAGCATTTGGTTGCCTTTCTAGCCTGTTGTTTGGTTATNCCAATACGCTTGGTTGGTCAGCCTGTTTTAGGGATCTTTATCTAGTCTTGGGGAACATCCTATTGTTTGTATCAGTTGAATGTTTTGTTCCTTTAAGTTACCGGAGTTCCTCAATTTCCCTGGCAAGAATCTTGTTTATCTGCTGTACTGAGCTGATATCTGCTAAATACATGTAATTTAGGAACACCTTGTATATACCTAAATAATTATATACTTCTGTGGGGATGTTCACACATTTACTTTGGAACCTCGTGTTTACAATCGTGTTTCCACTCTCTGCCGCAAGAAAACGCTACCTACCCACAGTTGGTTTCGGAAGCATTAGTCCTACATAGAATTAAAATACAAATAGTACGTAAACAGCATAAATAAAGGTAAGCGTTGGTTAAATGAATCACCCATGAAACGAAAGGTGGTAAGGTGGCACCGCAATGCTGGCGATGACACACGCGTACGATAGAAGCCAGTGGCGGTGAAGGGGTACTTCTGCCTAGACTCGTAATCTACTTGTTTCTTAATCCANGTCNCCCACAACAACGCTTTAACAATGTAATATTTTTAGTACATTAATTTGTGAGGTTTGTTACACTACATTACACACATATTATTTTCACAAACGTGTACAGCTATTACCGTCACATTTATATTGAAATATTTTATTATATTGCCTTTATTTCAATAGTATTCGGACAGGAAACGTGCTATAGTTTTAGTTCTGTTTTATCCCAATATTCAGATGTTAATTTTTCTAACTGTGATTTTTGAAAATATAACCTTTAATTACGGACGTTACCAAGACAATATTAAAATATTAAAAAGTGCATACAGTATTTTTGTTTGCGTACTACGAGTATGTGTGTCCAATCAATTCTTACACCATTTGAGACAGAAGAACAAATTGAAAGGCAAAGGTTTTTCAGACTTTCAAGCCACATTACCTGCAAATATTCTAAAAACAAAAACAGGGTGTTTTAAAGCAGTTTAGCATTTCTAAACTCCTTGTAAAGTTCTAGGCTCAGTTGATGTATATGTGTGTGTGTACACACACAAAATCAACTGTCTTCTACAGGATGTTAGATTTAAGGGTGACATTAGATTCAACTTTCAAGCAGCATAAATTCGTATGTACAGTATATATATTGTCACGGTTATTTTGTCAGTTTTTGTGGGATTTTACGGGAGTAGTACTGCTTTGCCTGTATCTTGAGTTTTCGTGGATTTTTCTTTATTCCCGTCAGATTAGGCAACCGTTGTGTCAGACACGACCAAAACTAATTCTTAAATTATGGAAATTCTTTTGTTTGGAAAGGTGTATTATATAATCTGTGGTCTTTTGTATGTCGGGATCAGNCTGCTGCAGAACGTAAGTCTTATCGTCTATTGTTGTTTAATAGTTATTCTTGTTATTTGTTAGTGTAAATCTAAGTCACATGTCAGTAGTCTTTTGATTCAAGTTTGCGGCCAGTAGGGCTTGAATGTCTATTCATATTTTGTAGTAATTGAAGTGGGTCAATATTTTGTAGTAATTGAAGTGGGTCAATCAGTGTAGGAGTAGTTGTAAATAAAATAGCGGGGAGTTGTTGCAAGACGCCGTTGTAAGGTGTAGAACTTTGTCCACGTAATTTGACTGAAGCTTCTTTGCTGAGGAATAGTACTTTAGCTTGAATATCTTCTGATGAAAGTTATTACTTAGCGTAATTGTTTGTGGTAATCGTCAGAAATGTTTGTAGCCCTTTTGTNTCTTCATTTTAACTGTTTAAAGATCGTAGTACCTTATTGTGTTATTATAAGTTGTTCGATTTGCATCGAATTATCTATTTAAAAAATGCAAAGTTATTTTGTCAATTTAGTAAAGGGTTCACAACATCTGGCATTTTAAGCTGTCTGAATTGATCAGTTTGCGACTGACAATGTGATGCATAACGTTTTACGTAGTTGAGTCGCTGTTATAATTCTTGATAAGAATCAGTTAAGAATAAGAGTTATTTATTATTGAACAATTGTATGAATTGCTTTGATTGAAAGACTGTAGGGTCGTTTCATGTCAAATCAACCAAGCTCTCTATTTGACCATCACCAATCTTAATGAAACTCATAATTCTGATATTATATGTAGCTAAAGTGGTTCCTAATTTTTTTTTGAAATATCGTTTTGGAGTTACAGCTGTCAAAATTTGTCAAAAATTGATGATCGGACTAACTTTAATTTGGTTATACCTCTGACCCTAATTAAGATAGAGAGTTGGGTTTTTCTTGTATAATAATGCATGAAACCACTTATTTGATGGTAACTAATGAGCAACTGAGAACCATTTNGGGGACCATGCTTCATCAATGTAACGTGTACACTAAAAACAATTTGCTATCTTCCTATATAAGCTTTGGATACCTTGAATAGCGGACCCCTCTGCCCTCAGGCCTTATTCAAAGGGTCGTCCGCCGGCGAACTAAACCTGGTATGCGGTTTCGTAACTACGAACAGTTCGCGCTAACCCACCTTCAAGGAAATGCTANNACCAAATGTTCAGATCGAACTTCACAAGAAATCAAATCGCCAACCGACTATCCAGGTGCTTTTGAAGTAACCCTACCATGCCATTGCAGGCTCATAATCAAAGATTAAGTGTTTATTTCTGAACTTTTGCCTTGCGACAATAAGACTGTTCGAGAATTGAACATTCACCATGTTATCCCAGCTTCACGGTCGAAGCTGGACTCAGTAGCTATTTCACCACTCAAACCAGACTCTTACCCTATCTTTGAAAATCTCAAAGATTGTCTAAAGACGAACTGGAGTGCCACCTCACCACATTTAAATCTGACTCCCATGGAGCAGACAGATCATACTGAGTCTGATCTGTTAGATGGCGAGTTGATCGAACATTTTCTCGAACATGTGAAACCAGACTATATGTTCACAATTTACTGGAACGCCTTTTTAACTATTGCTGTTGCCTACATCATCTTTAGACTATGCCGAAGCCCGATGATGATAGGGGCCGCCTTGATACCAGGCGTGAAGTCAGAGCATTTTGCCATAGAACACGCAGTCATGCCTTTGTGGCAATCAACACTATTCTATTGATCATGATTCTAATCTTCTATATTTTCTTTCGGATATTGAAATGCTGGAAGATAAAGAAAGAAAGAAAAAAATAATAGGAAAAATAATATGGATATTTTGCAGGTACAAGGAAAGAGGATTCCGGTTTAGATACAGAAGGAACCAGAGCTAACTACCGGAGTATAATCATGCGGGCTTCTTATATTTTACAGATTTTTTGGAATTGACGCCAGCCAAACTCCAGCCTTCTCCACTCTCCTTTGCTAAATTTACCTTCGCAAGGCAATTTTCCTTTTCATTGGTAATTATCAACAGTCAGAAAAAAAGCATGAANATTTTAGTTATAGCGACCTTAATGATAATGGCAAAAGCCACCGACATTCCCAGATTCCTGAGTACCAGAATAATATTTCAGAAACTAACCGAAAGCCCTATATATAAAGGGTTCATACTTCTATTTTTCCAAATGAATAGGGAATTGACTTTAGTACCAAATTTCACGTACCAACTGCAAACAAATTGTTCTCGCATTGATTCGTTCGAATGTGATTTGACTCAAAAAAANTTTCAGAAATATGATAACTTAAAAATATCCTTACACTCGGAGGATTGCCCAAAACCCCTCATTACAGATTCAACCAACTTTTTATGGACTGACGGCACGACCTATGGATATAAATACAAATTAATAAATAGCAGACATACTAAGCAACTTTTTATAAGTGACGCTGATTAAATATCCCTAACTTACCTTATCAAAGCAAACCCATTTCCTTTACGCAATCAAATAGCGGAGCTAGTAAACCCAAAGTCAAAGGACGTTCCTAGAGAATACAGTAACGGAACTGAAACCTTGATAGAAATCTTACAATATTTAGATGAACATAAAAACATTCAAAACCAACTTATTTCGATGTGNCAGTCCCAATTAATAAATCCGTACTTCTTGTCCTCAAAAACGCTATCTATTAACGTAAACCACATAAGTGAAAAATTAACACTCAATCATGTATATTAAATTTAGTTCTCAGGCAATTCTATGTATTAACGCTGGTTTCGTTTCACTGAGAAAATTTCCTCGCCCAGACGGGGCTCGGACCCAGCGTGGGCTGGAGGTTCGAGCCCCGTCTGGGCGAGGAAATTTTCTCAGTGAAACGAAACCAGCGTTAATACTCAATCATGTAAAAACTTCAATTAAACAAGAAATATTTTCCTATTACTACACCGATCCGATAACAGAATGTTTACTGAGTAATAGACGATTAATGATGGCTGAAAAAATACCCGTTCAACCAGATAACGACGAATTACATTTAGTAAAAACAATGAATATACCTTTTCAGTGGAAACAATATGTTTGCAAGGTACAGATCAAATCAAGAGATTTGGCTTTCTAAAACATAACGATAAATATGAATAAATGAATTACCCTTGATAACCGATTCCAAACCACTATATTTAGCAGTAAAAAAACTCAATGGGAAATGTAATAGGTGAACAATGCATAGAACAAGATATAAAAGGAGGTACTATTGAAAGCCTAATCAAAGCTTGCTCTATGGAATGTAACGATTTATCTACAGAAGGATTAATGGTCATGAGAAAATTCTACTCAATTTTTTTTATTTTTACCAACACGAGGAAGTATTAAGCTTAACTGCCCAGGAAAAGAGACTAATTATGACTTACAGGTCATAACGGATAATAGAGGAGTATTTATTACAAATGATCCTTAGGTGTCAGTGCTGGATAAAATAACTGGCCTTATGACTTTCAAACATGAATCACCATGCATCCAGTTGAAAGGAGATGTGGTCGTAATCGCTATACTTGCTCCTATCCACTGGTCTAAACTCAATGCTATTGTATTGCCTCCGTATTTTAATGGTTTCAACTACGAATTCAAATAAAGTCACCCCTTAGAAAATGAATATGTAACGGAAAAAGGGCCGCATATCTGTAAATACATGTGCGCATCACTTTTTGGTGGAATCATAATTACAANTATAGGTCTTGTAGAGTACAAAGTCGCCACCCGAAATCAATTTATACCACNCGAGTTCTACAAAAGATGTCCACCCCCTANGATTAAAAGAGTTAATCTACCCAGTACGTCCAATACAACCATGGACTTAAAAAATATGTCCATTAGTGAGCATGCTTTCAGTGAACATGAATACGAAATACCCAGAACACGGAACCGAAACTATAATTATTGTTATTTATTTTACAGTAACCATGGATTCCCAACCTTCAAATTCGAAAACAAAATCTCAAGCTATTAACAACCCTCCTAACCCTTCTCTAGACAAAGTGAGCCTCTCTCTACTAAAACCTATCAAAGACTCCAAAGTAGCATACCAACGCTTCGAAGCGAAAGCAAACGTAAAGTACCGTTTAAAGATTCATGCACTCCAGCGAAAGTATCAGGAGACGGCCGATGGTCGGAATTTCGTGGTGTTGTGGGAAAATATATCCCCCATAGTACTACGGACACCGTATGTGGAGCCAAAGAGTGAGCATATACCGGTGCTAGCAAACCCGGCTAACTTTTACAGACTCCAGTCCTTTAGCGGGAATGATTTCGTGTGTGTGGAGGTCTTTATCCATTCTTTGATGTATGTGTTTGTGGACTTCAAAATTCCAGATGAAGATTGAGTCCGAATGGTCACCTCCCACGTAAGAGGCCAAGCCCTGAAGGAATTGGTACGATTACCTGCTTTCAACCTGATGCGTTGGCAGGACATCTTCACTTTTTGGCTAGAAACTTGACCATAATAAATATTACCCACCGTGGAATTATTGCACGTATTATCCCAAATATAAGTTGCCGCGATTCTATGAGTCTGTACGAATTTACGGAATCAGTATGCAGACTATATTATGGGGACCTTTGCTGTCTCACCCTCGAGGATATAAATAATCGATATACCTTAGCGTGGCAACATGTCTGGGAAGAGGCGTGTATGAATTTATTAAAAAGAGAAGTGGAAATTAGAATTTAGAGAAGTAAAATAAGCATGGAGGTATTAAAGGAATTTAGGGAGTTATATTTCCACTTTCTGCATTACATCCNAAAATGGATTTTTTCAACAAAATATTGGGATTTGTGTCAGGTTGCTAAACTAGAAAATACAACCCTTATTTTACAGGTGCAAAATGACTTTCAGCGGTACCAAGACTAAGGAAGTAGAACATTTCATTGAATATTTAGAAAGGCCCAACAGCTTCGATGCCNTGGCTAATTTTCCACCTCCCTCAACGCTTAGGGTCCTCACTTCCATCGTAGGCCGAGCGAGGGATTTCCTGAAACCCTTTTTGCATCCAATAACACCTTGGCCCACTCTGAAGCATAACATTTTAGCTAATTTTTCATACCGACAGGGAGACATCTCAACTGGCCTTCTCAATTAAGAATTTTTAGAACCGGCACTAAAGCCACCATTCTGCCATATGCGGAAGAGCTGGATGAAAACTACTCCGTATGTATGACATCCACTCGAAATCCGGCATTTTCATATGAAACGTCCATGCACGTTTACGGGTTGATCGAGGGGAAGTTACATACTTTTAATTGGGAAATGGCCGACAAAGCCGAAAAGTTGGGATTCCATAAAGAAGCAAGCGAAATTCGAGGAGTGAGTATGTTAAGGGNGCCTTATAAATTCATTGAAGTCGTCCTCAGACATAGAAACAGAGATATCCTCTTACGCCATTGGTCCTACCCACCTTCTACGGACACGATCGAAACACCTCTGTACCATAATAACCTACCTGCCAATCTTCCTAACATGATATGGATCCATCCTCCTGAGAATGAAAATTGAGATACTTACAGTCTTACAGTCCGCTTCAGGGATAGTTTCTTTGCATGAACCCAGTACACGGGGAGATAATTTACTTTTGGTTGACTCTCACGAGGTTCGAACGTGGTGGAGTTCGAATCGCTTCTAACACCTTTTTTTTGTTTCTCATTCACTAACAATAATGATTGTTCTTTATTCTTGAGCATGGTCCATGCTACCACTCTCAAGAACTAACCTTTTAAAGACACCCAATCAGAGAACTCAGAGATGAACGCAAGTTAGCTGACCACCCCGAGAGGGACCCCACTTAAGGCACAGATCACAGATGACTTACAGATCTAGGAGACTTCTTCTGCGTACCATCGTGGATGAGTCATACATAATTATGGTAACGNGTAAAACATATGGACTAAGGTAAGTGTCACCATTCAATTTCGGTTTTCTTATCCCCTTTCCTTAAATATGAAAAGGAATTCTCCTTTCATGGAGTCGAGTACTCCAAATACCTTCGTCCTAGTCTCATTGATGTCAATTTAGTTACCACAGCAACTAGTTTAGTATTTGTTAACGGGAGACCTATATTGGTCGCGAAATACTAAACTACGCCGTTCCGACGTTCACCTTCTATCGTGTAACCCTTGGACTGTGACTTTCCAACTCTTGTGTGATCTCGTTTTTATAATACCATATATTATGGCTACAGAAAGTAGCCCCTCACCAAACGCGTGACCTCGTCTGCGAGTGTTATGAGACCAAATCTCTCTGTAATACTACTATTCTCATTACTCTAAGCAGGCATATCGATTCGACGAAGTATGTCGCTTACATCCCTCTCAGTCGTTTAATTGTTACTTTTGTTGCTTCTTAGCCTGAAGTGACATATTTGAACTACAGTCTGTCTCAGAATCTATAGTTTCTTTATTCTTTGTTATGCTCCTCAGCTGGCAGTAATACTTGCTGAATTGCAACCTGCACGACCATTGTGCGTATAGGAAGGGATTGTGCTCTGAACAATCTGTTTCTGTTTTCTAAAGGAATAGTCGTTGTTTCGACAGCCTTTCCTTCTAGTTTTCTCACCTTACTTTAATTCGCCTTTGTAGGACTGTTAAGTAAAGCATTGAGAAAACACCTATGGGAACACACATCACCTGTATAGGAGGTCGTGAGCCTATGGATGTTCTGCAGGTATTTAGTCACTTCAATGAGACATACTATATATATTCCTCCCAATTCACCTTTCAATACCGTCGTGAGTATTTCCAGGTTTGGTATTCGTCAAACCATGAATATCATTGACACTCCTTCCCCTTTGTATAAGAGATACCCCCTTTACTATTACACCTGTGTACCACCAACAGCCATTGTGAATGAAGAATATGTACCCTTCCTGAAAAAGGTATAGATAAGAAACAGCTGGGGTAGCTGACACACGGAAAGACCAACTAAGATGGTGGAAAACAAATAAACCTCGCCGCCGTTAACGGGTGTAATCTTTTTACTATACATAGATTCATTTTTATGATCTGTGTCGCCGATACTTATAACGATGTTAACGATCCACTTGATTTAACTCTATTTTGTAATTAGATTATCAGGATATTTATAATCCATGATCACACGAGGACTTCCAAGAGAAGCCATGTCTTATCTTTCAACAACGTTGACTCTAAGTACAAATCTTGTAGAGATGAATTCTACATCCACTACAGTGCTGAAGGCTAACTCACGTACAGGGTCCACTCGCATGTCTCCCATCATACCCCAACTTTGTCAAAGAGCTTCAAGCAATTGATAAGATCCTCTTAATTGAGTGTGATAATGTAATTTAAGATGAATGTTCTAATACTAGATATTTCTTGTAGTTACCTCTCGATCTATAGGAATTGAGGACAGTCGACCCAAAGAAAATCTTCAAGCCATGAACGCCCCAGTGCTAACTCCAGCTCACATAGACTGCTAACACACGTACTCGGGAACGAGACACAACTCATCTCTCCTAGGCTGATGACCTGCTGTCGAGATCCTGGAGTCACCCTATGGGCCACTAACCAGTACAAACCACAATAAATGCGTGCAGTGTACAGTGCATTACCAAAGACATGGTGTGAGAAATCTCCTATTAATATAAATCAAACCACTCAAAGTTAGAGAACGACAAAAATGGTTTATCATCTGCGTAGACCTGTATCACAGCAATATCAAATTCTTTAAACAATTCTCAAGCAGGTATTGCCGTTTCCCTAGTGTAACTAGTGCATAAATAATATTTCATTTTTCCACTATGACGTCAGCCACGATACAAGCTAGCTGATTTCGTTCAAAAATTATATTACTTGCAAATGGGAGAAAGTCGACGCATTTAACGTTTGAATTTCATTTAATGGTTACAAACCAATTAATCCGTAATGTAAACTATATGGAAATGGGAGGAAGTCAACGCTTCAGGCGGTTGAACCCCAAATGCAAATGCAACGAGTGAACTGACTGTGTGTGTAGTTTAGAAGTAATTGGAATTATTTGTCTTCTAACCAAGAAACCCAGATCTTTCACATAACCTTGAAAATGATTATAACGAACTAAGTACAACAAGCCATATAATATTTTTGAATGGACTTAGACGGTAGAGTTTTGAGTAAATCCTGCTTAGTTTTAATATAAACGAAGATTCACGTTCAATTTGCTGTATTGTTATTTTTTAACTCCGAGAGGTTAGCGGCTACCCTTAAGGTTAATTAAATCGTTAACCACCGGATGGCTGGAAATATATTCGAGCGGAAGTTATTTCCGGTGCATATATTTCTTTTCAGGTGCCTGTGATTTTCTTTGGCACAAAGTCACCTCTTTGATGTAATTTATAATTAATTCTAATTTTAATCAATGTATAATCAATTTTTATTAACAGGTTAGAATTAGTTTATATAATCCGAGAGAGAACAAGATTATTAGCTTACCAGTCTGATAAAAGAATAATTTGACAGTCCTCGAAATTGCCTTTTACCCAGAATGATGACCTAAAAATATTAACGTCACTTCCCTTACTTCTTTTGCTGAATTCCGATACTTTTGGCCATTTCATCTGAAGAAACTCCCTCCGTGAACTTATGCCTTGTCTCATTTCTAAAATTATTCTCTTGTTCTGAGGTGCCTGCCTAGACGTGCTACCCCACG
>KZ881321.1:3824-14286 GCA_003456935.1 Machilis hrabei
AGTTTAGAGGAGCTGGTGTGATGGTTTGGGCGGATATTTACTCTGGAGGTCGTACTGCACTGCACATCATTGATGGGAACCTCACAGCGGCTCGTTATGTTGAGGATATTATTGAGCCATATGTTCCTCCAACCAGGCAGTTGATTGGTCCAGAATTCNGATTCCTAGACGACAACGCGTGACCTCACAGGGCTAGAATTGTACGGGAATCCTTGGATAACATGGGAATTCAACACCTGCCACTTCCTCCGTTATCTCCAGATCTCAACCCCATTGAGCACATGTGGGATGCGTTGCAAAGAAGACTCTCCGACCATTACCCGCAGTCTTTGAACCTCCAGCAGCTACGTGCAGCTCTGCCACTTCTATTTAATGAAATTCCTCAAGACATTTGTGACAACATGATCAGGAGTATGCCACAGAGATGCAGGCAAGTTGTGATAAATAGAGGACATTATACGCGTTATTAGATATGTTTTTCTTTTCTTTTCTTTTCTTTTCTTTTCTTTTCAATATAAAAGATGACTTTTTTTGTTCTTCCAACATAATTTTTTAAGATTATATTTGAAAGGTAAAATAATGTCTTATTTTCATTGTAAATTACAAATGTTTGTAGCATTATACTCTGGATTCAGTAAAATATTAGATAATTACGATATGCCAATTAATTTTTGTAGATTCATAAATATCCCTATTCATTTCTGCGTAGTTTATATTCACAACGTCGTTTGAACTTAACGCATGTTAGTGATATGAATAAAATGATGCTACAGGGCTTACGACAGTCGACCTAATATCATGTAAGCGATAAGTCAAGGCTTGATGATGTATTAAAATACCGGTCAATTGTATACTGACCTGAAATTCATAGTATCTTGAAGAACCTCATAGACATCAACCACATAACCAGAATATTTCTTGGTATTTGGATCCTTAAATATGAAGGGCTTCGTCTGCAAAAGAAATATAAACTTGAACGATTTTTGATTAAATTAAACTGTTTACATGTGACATAGATGAGACAGAAGTCAATTTAGAGTATAAAATAATTGAGGATCTGGGTGAACTTACGACTTAACTTCAAAAATATGGTTTTGAGTTAACTGAAATTGAAAGTTAAAGATCACGGCTTATACCTTGTAACATGCTTCCACTTTAACACCACTCCTGCCACCAAGGAGTGAGCTAGAAGAATTAAATGCAGAAGGCTTATGAAACATAGGGTTAAGATTTAAAATATGCAATGGTGAGAGCAATAACAGATTAAGCGACGTCCATTCAGGTACTCAATTTTTGTTTACCTTTGACCAGTCTTTAGTTAAGAGAGCAAACATTATAGTCAAGTTAGTCGAAAGAAATATAATAATTCCTAAGTATTCATTAAATCAAAGGGATACACACATAACACTGCCATGCAAACAGTCTTCAGTGAATGCGAAAGCAAACACGGTAAAACGCATTCTATCATTCTTTTGTTAACTATGAAAACCAGTGGGGGCATATAGATATTTTATAAGGTTTGTTTGAAAAGTCATTGGACTAAGGTTGTTTGAAAAGTCATTGGACAAGTGTCACCACCCATTGTGTACAAAGAGTTATTTGACATAATCACCTTGGTTGTTAAGACAAGCATCCCAGAGTTGCACAAGTCTGCCTATTCCACGGCAGTAGAAATCAATTGGTTGGCTACAGAGTCGTTTGTGGCAAACCACTAAACTTTATGCCCGTTCTACAGTGACGTCGCAAGCAGAAGCGCAATCATAATCCCAACAGTAGAGTCAGCCAGTCGTCACACACACCGAAAATAGTCATCTACAATCTTATGATTCTGATCAGCCAATCAGAAAATAGCGCTTGAACCTTTGACTTCGTAAGTATGGCAGCTGTCATATCCCGTCTCCCGTGCTTTTCGTTGCTCTCTTGTTATTAACGACCATTGATTGTCTGACTACTCCAGTGGAACACAAAAAGTTGGGAGATGAACTTCGTGTCTTTCGCTTCTGCCTGCGACTGCCCACATACCGGAAGTTGAATGCTGGGTAGCCAGCTATTGAGATTGCACTTCTGTTTGCGACACGACACCACTGAAGAACGGGAATTGTGCGTTTTGTGTCGAGTTGTGAGGGTGTGTTGTGTTTAAGTAAGTTATAGTTTATTGATAGATTTGGTGGAGAACCAGATGTTATTGTCTTGTGAACCAAACAGGTCAAATTCAGTTTTCTTCTTTTGTTCATGCAAAGTCCGCCAAGTTGTCCAAGAAGTCGAGCAGTGTGACTACAACGGTTAGTTTTATTCATGATAAACCGTACACAAAATTTCTGAATTTTTTGTGTTTTTAATAGCATTTTTTTTCAAGCGGTGTGGTATAATGCATCACCGTAATCAAGAATTGACAGAACCAGTGCTTCCCACAACAGCTTTTCAACTTCGACTGACAAAAAATGTGTATGTCTGTACAATTGCTTTAACCTGAAAAATGCCTTCCAGCATGCAAGCTTAACGTGCTCATCCCAAGATAGTCGGGGGTCAAACATGATTCCCAAGTTTCTTAGTTTTTGTGATAGTGTAATTCGTGTATTTAATATTTCAATTTCATTCAGATTTAGCAAAGCTGTCCGAGCCCTGTTTCTGATAGGTAGAATCTGTATTTAATTACGATTTTGAATTAGTACGTAATGACTGCACCAGTGGACAGCATTTTTAAAGTAAGTATCAAGTTTATTTTATACAATTTTCATATCAGAAAAGCTACCGGCGATGTACAATTGTAGATCTTCGGCATACTGATGATAATTACAGTATTTGAGGCTGTTGCGAATATCGTGCACATAAATTATAAATCAAAGTGGGCCAAGAACATAAATCCATTACCTTCACTACTCGCACATAATGACGTTCTGAAGGGTGCGCTAGCTTACGTCAGCTCTATATATCATGTTCCGAGTGTTATAGGAAGCGCCCTCTACGCGGTACCGACATAGACATTTACACGCATTTATTGCACTTCCCACAATACTTAGACTTCAAGCGATACTTACAAGTGCACTTCCCACAATACTTACATGTTAGTCCAATGACGTTTCAAACAACCCATTCATTATGTTAACCGACAGGTTGGCTTAATGGTAGAGTGCTCGTCTCCTGATCGAGAGGTCCCGGGTTCAAATCCTGGGGCTGACTCCTAGTCCTGAGTGTAAAGGATTGTCCTACGAGTCTGTCTGCCTGTGAAGCACTCCACACAAAGGTATGATCGTAGGCGTCTTCCGGGAGGGACGTTAAAAGTGGCGTCCCATCTATAAGTGTTCGATGTAAATGCCACCGGCTATGTGTCGTGTGAGTGGCAAAATTCAATCATCCTGAAACGTAGTTGCGACGCGGATGGGGTCAGCAGCGTGGGAACATAAAATAAATAACTAAAAAATATATATTATGTTGCAGAATTCAGTTTACTATTTGTTGTACTAAGTTTTGTATTGTTTGTATAAATTAAAACCCGTGCAAAGAATTTAAAATAAAAAAGAGCGCGGAAAGTATTACGGATATCAAATAACATAAAGTACTTACTTGTACTACAACTCCATGTAGTACCTGCCCTTTAAGATCTCTCCGCCGCCTCCAAATTGTAATATTTTTTAGATCCAGTCCACTAGAAATTGACCAACTTCCTAACCTGTTAACCACAAGTGTTGAGTCCTTCGTCGTCTGGTATACCTCACAGACAATAGCTTGTCGTTGAGACACGGAATTTATAAATATTACGTTGGAGTCATACGGTATAGTCATATTGACAAAATAATTGTTAATATCAGTGCCATCATTTTCGTATATAATCACAGGAGTATCTGATGAAAAGGAGTCGATAATCTGCAAGGCAAATAATAGCACGACATTATTACGACACATGAATATAATTAAAACAGTGGGGTCCTTAGTACGTAAGTCGAAATAGAGCCCAAAAGTCTTACAATAACGAGATTATCAAAGATTATCAAAGGTCGCTAATATCGGTTGAATGTTTCAACCTATAATGGTTCAATCTATAATAGTATTAAAATTTCACATTGGGCTTTTTTCTTATAATCTGTTTTAGCGTTGTTGAGTACCCATTTGTTGTTATTACGAGTGTTAGGTGTTACAGTCCCTCTTCAACTCCCGATTGTCTGATACATGTACAAAGTTTTGAACCTGCTGGGTTTTTTTTTTTTGTGATAAATACAGTAAAGGAAATGGTCCTATCTGGGAAAAATCTCCTCGTTTATTGGTTTTCCTTTAGCCGAGGTTCTTGGCTACAACCACGGCAAAAATGGCTTAATTTCGGGCTTATGTTGGACAAATCCGGGATATTAACCCCTTCCCTGATNTTGACGTGACGTCCACGTCCAACTCTGTTTTCAATGCATCTGAATGTCTCTGCGACTCATCTTTTAGTTTGTACAAGGAGTTACCCGCGTTGCCGCTAGATGACAGGAGCTGCTTCCCTTGTAATTTTCCAGTAAAGCACGTGCTTAGTGGTGTAAACAAAGTGTTGTATTTATAAAAGGACGCATTTTTTTGCATTTTTTGAAAAAAAAATTATCATGGAAAGGGTTAATGAGCGAGAGACATAGAACAAATCCTTGTTATTATTTTGGTGTAAATTTTTCTTAAGCTAATTAAAATCTAATATGTGTAATTTGGTGGATTCAACTGTTTTATCCAAAATTGACGAATTCATAAATTACACATTAGATTTTAGTTAGTTTTAGAAAACTTTACACCAAAATAAACATCAGGATTTGTTCTATTCTTCTCGCTGATTAATTTCCCGGATTTGTTCAACATAAGCCAGTAATTAAGCTATTTGTTGTCCGGGATCGTGATTTTTGCCCTGGTGGTAGCTAGCACCCTTCAAAGTCAGCATTATTCAGCTCCTACTTTTCTCCGAAACTAGGTAGAATTGTCTTTGAGTTTGCACACAAATGTAGTGATTTAATTAGTTTTGTTGAAGTAACGTGAAAAATCCCTTAACAAGCACGATAGAACATACTTTGAACCACATAACAGTTGTAATCAAATCACTAAAGTCGGCGATAATTTCATCGCAGAGGTGAAGCAATTGTCTATCACAATAGTATTGACTTAAGTGATTTAATTATAATTGGTATGTGGTACAAAGTATGGTACACCATGCTTGTACAGGCATTTTCACGTTACTTCAATGGAACTAATTCAATCATGATAGTTGTTTGCTAACTCGAAGAAAATACTATGTAGTTTCGGATCTGAAAGCAGTGACTCTTCATTACTTTTTCTCTGTTATTTCAACTTCATCCCGAGTACTGCAGGTATGCTTGGTCATAGACCTGTNTAGCTAATATCTTCGCTACTGCAGCTGATAATTAACTTCGTGTGACACACAAGAATCTAGTTTGACGCTTTACATCTCAAAGATTATTCTAAAATTAGGACCGCATCCAGTAGGTGGTAGGAGTCATTCACNTGATGTCTGGTGTAAATCGACCAATGGTATCCTATTCTACTGAAAAATTAACACATAATTCATCAATTTAAACAAATAAAACTAAACAGCTGGCAAATCACTATATTTGATTAAATTGGTAATTCATTCAGGTGCTATTTCCAGGTCTACGAAACCCTGCCACCTTGCAAAAATGCTCAGAAAATTCAGTCTACACGTTAAGAGACGTTTAGTTTCAACAAATCTTACATAAGGAGTTAAACTTATTAAGACTGGTAAAAACAATAGAATAATTTAGATTCTGCTACGTGGTCACAGACAGTCGGATGGTTATGATCTCCACATAAATCTTATGAATATACATTAAAATGTTATGGAGCTGCTACTGACAATGTTATATTTCCATAAAGCTGAAGAATAACTGATAAGTTGATGGTTATTACAGTAGTTAAATTAATATTGATTAAATTTGTAATCATTTTTTAAGGATCATTAATGAACATTTCTTGAGAATTGGATTATCGAAAGGGTGCTATAAACTCAAGAACAAATACTGTGAAACAGATAAAGGTGGACGCTTTTCATAAGACGTTCACAATAAATATTCCGTTAATCATTCTATTCCTTTTCATTCCGACCTGTTTAACTTTAGCCCTTTTTTCNTTCCATTCCTTTTTATTATATGTTTCCAAAACCTCACTCTACCATTTCGAGTTTATATTTTAAACCTTTACATCGATTCTCATAATTTCCAAAATCTTGTCTAGAAAACATATTCCAATAAATTGCAATACATGTTCTTCTTGTAAAATATCGCACCACTCCACTACATTCCGAATATTTGATTCATTACACCATTCCGAACCATTCCATTCATATTGCAATATTTTTTTTTAAATTCCGAAATGGATAGCGGAATGAAAGGAACAAAATGGCTGATATGACCAAATCTTATAAACGATTCTGTGGGTGAGTCGTCTAGGTAGTTTGGCTTTGGCAAAAAGAGTTGGTTTCTGTTGTTTAGACTCAGGGAATATTTGTTGCTTCTGTTGACCAATCCAAACAGCATAACTATATTCAATTGTACATCAAAATGTCACACTATCCTCACTCCGTATTACAACGAATTTTAGTCACGGTAATGAACAACAGCATAACGTTTTTCGCCATCTCCTGGCGAAACGCTAAAACGTATACTGAGGGAACTAGTGAATTGCTGTGTGCACTAATCCCAACATCAAGTGATCCATAAATTATAGGTTCGATTCGATTCTCACACAAGACTTGGTGTTGTGAGTGCCCTTCATCTAGATGCTTGTGGTCTCCATCCATCTCTACTGATCAACATAAGCTTTGTTTGTCGTCCAGAAATGACCTGTCTAGTGACGATTGGACGTAAAATATTCCGCATCATCATCCTATTGACGGTGGCCCACCAATAGTTTTGTAAAGTCTGAACATGCCTCTATGTTGACGNTAAAGCACANCNACATACATTCATGCACTCGTTCCAAACTCAAGCTTTCATATTATACTATAGCCAAAGTCAGGGAAAGATGAGTCCATACCTGAGAGTTTAGCGGTCGACCCAAACCTCGAACTCGTCATGCATGACTGCCCCCTGCCCCTGCCCTACCACCTGTAGATAAGTGGATTAAGTGAAAAACTGAAGAAAAATAAATACACATTAATAAGTTCAGTAAATACCGTTAGAATTGACGTAGGGATGTCGTCCTTTTGCCAAATCTAACTACAATATTATGGCGATTAATATGGTGACGCTAATATTTACGTCAGATCAAAAACAGAAATTTGAAGATTTTGGACTTGGAGCTTTAATTCGGTCATTCAGTTAATCCACTTATCTGGGCGGTGAGGCGTGACGAGTTCGAGGTTTGGGTCGACTGTTAAGCTCTCAGGTATGGACTCATATTTCCCTGACTTTGACTATAGTCATTTTCAATATCCTTTCAACAGGCCTAGTGTAGAGTTTACATCATGTCCTGGTTAACAACCATAATTCTAGTATGAGTTGTAATGTTTTTAATGTTGCTCCTAATACGTGCTTCCTCTTTGCGAAAATCCTTACTACTGAGGATAGATTTACGAAATTAATAAAATATACATATGCTTACATTTCTTATTAAAAATAATATAAAAAGTGGTTGGTATGCAACTCACAGATTGTAGATACGTTTTAGTGACAGTCCGACCAAACGTAAGTATTCCGTGTTTCGGTGGATAGCTCGTGGGTAGTTCATTTCCTTCATAGATGACCAATGATGATATACCCAGCGAAGTTAGGTACTGGGTGATACTGCGAAAATGAAAGCCAGCAGTATCTATAACGAAGTACAATAAACAACATATTATAAATCGCAGTAAACACAATTTAGGCAGAGCTTTAATAGTTCGTCAGTGTAAATTGAAAAATAATAACAGCTATTTTTAATACACTACAAGATATTTGAGATGTTACAACTTAAAATCCTTTATTGCTCAAAAGTAGTAGTTCACCTATTAGGGTCAAACTTGGTGAGTATTAAGGGTTTCAGAAGACACCTTAGGTAAGGTGATCATTCTTAGCTGCTATTTTGAATTGGCATAAATGTCATATGTTTTATTGAGTTTCAGTTACAAATGTAAATCTCGGTGTGTATTTAACTATTTACTACATCCAGTAGCTGATTCCGTCAATAGGACAATCAAAATTACGTCAGTTTTGCTGTTTGTGATTTCACCGCATTTTAAGACAATTTTAGCCGATTTGTATGGTGGTTATAGGCCCCTATGTATGGAAAAAGATGTTAATATTTTAGAAAATCTAGTTGCTTATTATACCACTTAGATAAGACGGGCACTTTGAAATTTTAGAATTGGCCATGTCTTCTGTAATATGTTATGGATTTGAATCCCGTGTCAGCTGATTGGTAAAGATTTGAATGCTGCAATTTAAATTTGTCAAGATGGCAGATATATTAAAATTGTATAATTGGTCGTATCCATAGGCACAGTCAAAACTTTCGTATGAGGCAGAGAAATTGGTATGACTGTAGAATAATGAGGATAAGGTGTTGAGGGTGGTGAGCCAGAAAAATAGAATGACTCGAAAATAATAGAAGAACGGGTGATTTGAGAGCAGATGCGACAAAGCGTTTAGGATGACTCGAAAATAATGGAGGAACGGATGATTTGAGAGCAGGTGGGACAAAGCGCTTAGGATGACTCGAAAATAATGGAGGAACGGGTGANGAAAATAATGGAGGAACGGGTGATTTGAGAGCAGGTGCGACAAAGCGCTTAGGATGACTCGAAAATAATGGAGGAACGGGTGATTTGAGAGCAGGCGCGACAAAGCGCTTAGGATGACTCGAAAATAATGGAAGAACGGGTGATTTGAGAGAAGGTGCGACAAAGCGCTTAGGATGACTCGAAAATAATGGAGGAACGGGTGATTTGAGAGCAGGTGCAACAAAGCGCTTAGGATGACTCTAAAATAATGGAGGAGCGGGTGATTTGAGAGCAGGTGTGACAAAACGCATAGGATGACTAGAAAATAATGGAGGAATGGGCTGTTTCAGAGCTTCATTCGGGGTTTATCTCCAGACCTCAACAGTTTCACAAGTTTGGTTACAAAAAATTGCTGTCTGGTGTTCTAGAATGTCATTTTACATATCACTTTAATGGCCTTTTGGTGTAAGACTTTGGAATTAAAATGCAGGTTAAGGGTAAGCATATTGCCATATGTGCCACAATTTTTAACATCCCTAGAAAGGTTTAACTGTTTTATAAGTTGCATTTAAATAGTGTTTCTGCACATGAAGTATACAGTATAGTTCAGACAACCTTTGGGATAAATAAAAAAAGTGAAACTGTATAACGTTATAGTACAAACTCACCGCTACCGGTATTCGATTATTTGCAGACAATACCGTCATATACAGGGTGGTCTACATAGAGCGTTAAGAATTTGTATCGCGAAAACAAAACAGTATGAAAGAAAATATGTTAGACAAATATTGTTACGTTTGAAGGGGGACATATTGTAGCAATTATTGTTATTGTTTTGGTGAACGTTTTCAAGGTTAATTGTAGGCCACCTTTCGTTTTTTAAATAGAAACACATATTTGTGTTGAATGCACGTGATCCTACGCTTAAAAACAAACAAGTTTTGTACCAAAAACATTTTTATGCTGTTCCAATTTACCAAGACAGCTTTAAGATAATGAAAACTAAAACTCGTAACGTTGTTTTGTACTTGACAATATTACAATTGCAATATTTACAATGGAGGGTTAGAGGGAGGTTGTTTAACCTGTAAGGGACCCCAATCACCTCTCTATTCAGGAGAAAACCACAGTCAATTGTAAAGCATCGTATTATGCGCTTAAACGTTACGAGTTTTATTTTTCATTATCTTAAAGCTATCTTGGAAAATTGGAACAACATAAAAAAGTTTTTGGTACAAACGTTGTTTGTTTTTAAGCGTAGGATCAGATGCATTGAACAAAAATATGTGTTTCTATTTAAAAAAACAAATATGACCTTCAATTAACCTTGAAAACGTTTACCAAAACAATAACAATAATTGCTACAATATGTCCCCCTTCAAATCTAACAATATTTGTCTAACACGTTTTCTTTCATACTGCTTTGTTTTCACGATAAAATTCGTAACGCGTTATGTAGACCACCCTGTATATGGAAATAAATAGTATAGAAGATGGTGAGGAACTACAAGAACCTCTGAATATTGTTGAGGAATAGTGAAATTTATAGCAGTTAAAACTAAATCCTAAGAAATGCTCGGTTATGCGTATTACAAACCGTCGGCAGAAAATTCAGACCAATTATAAACTCGGTGGTACAACATTAGGCGTAGTTAATGAATACAAGTATTTAGGATTATTACTGTGCGAGGATCTGTCATGGAACTCACACGTTAACTATATTGTAGGAAAGGCGTTACGAAATTTGAGATTTGTTCAAAGGACGTTAAAGAA
>KZ881324.1:5249-19819 GCA_003456935.1 Machilis hrabei
TTTTGAATTTGCAAAGCAAAATATTCAGAATGGTAAAAATCTAGGTAAATGGCACACTTCTTAAAGTGCCTTTTTTCACCCAGTTATTACACACACGCAATTGCACACCTTTTACATATTTCAAATCATCTTAAAATTCATTCCCTTTTGACCCTATACAGGTTGAGGAAACAATACTAGTATTCTTTCTGTTCCCCCCTCCCCCAAATCAACACTTTAACAGGATAGTGTCAGCAAATAGGGATGCTGGGTTACATAGTGAAAAGAGTGGGTAATGGCAATTATGGACTTGCAAGACATGTCAAACTAGAGTACAAAACAGTGCAAGTATAATAATAAGGTGAAAAAAGTAACCAGTGCATCAGAAGTTGTCTGTACATCCCAGTACAGTTTACACTTTTCACAATAGTTCAGTAGATGCTTTACATACACAGTTCTCTAAGACAAAAGATCAGCATCAGGACCCATTAAAAAAAAAAAAAAAACTGTCCATGCCTTTTCCACTTATTTAGCTTTTGAGTACTTTACACCTTACAAAATTACCGTCAGTGAATCACAAAGAATTAAAGAAAGTAGCTTACGTGTTTAAATTCTCAGAAAATATTTTCAAATGTGTGTTCTATGGCAGAGTAGGCAGATCAACCAGTGGATGTAAACAAACAACATGGCTGCCTTACCCAGAGAGCTTTAAGGCTGTAGCGCTGTTCTACTCTGGCGTCATGCACAGTTACGAAAGCTGTAACTACGTGTCTTCTCTATCAGATTTATTTTCCTATCTAAACATTGGTAGACAATTATAATGCATTGCCAATATCTATAAATTTAACTGAATTATTGTTCTGTTAGATAAAAGTTTATGCTCATATTTTATTCAAAAAAATAAAATAATGTCTACTTTTAACTGGTAACCGTGTATGACGTCAGAGTAGAATAGTGGATACTTCTCATAGCTCTCTGGGTAAGGCATTCATGTTGATTGTTTACATACACATGGCAATCTGAAGTAATTTTCTACCTGTTCTGCCATAGAACACACATTTAAAAATGCATTTTGAGATATCAAACACGTAACTTACTTTATTTAATTCTTTGTGATTCATTGACTGTAACTTTGAAAGCTGTAAAGCATTCCCAAGCTAAATATGAGGTTGAAGAATAGAGTACGTCCTCAAACTGATATTTTGCCTTAATTGTAACTAGCCAGTGTATTTTATAATTTAATAAAGGGGATGTTCACCAGGGATACTGGTTCTGGACCACATACAGCCTACACTAATTGCAATATACAGAGTTGAATTAAATTCACAAACCTTAAACGTTTGGTGGATCCAGTCTCCAGTCTCCAGCTGTCGTAAAGATATAGTCTGGAAATATCTTTTTAAACTTCAAAAGTACACAAGTAGTGATTTCCCAGGTCAAAGAGACGAATAACGTATTGTATGATGTGCCATGCACGTTTCACATTTTGTAACTGAGGCCCTGTGCTTTTTAGGTTAAAGGACAACCATGTAAAAAGATGATGTTTAGATAATCATGTGTAATGTAAATCTGATTGGTGTGTTTGGTTTCAAACTTTTTTTCATATCTTAATCGTCAATATTTCAAACTATTCTGGTTTGTGTAAAGGAAAACCTGTGCTTAAGGGGTATATGCTGAATAGAATTATCTGAAAGACTAGTGTATTTAGCACAAGTCTTCAAATCAATTTGTCTTAATATGTAATAGCATTCAAAATCTGTGTGAATATATACAGTAACTGCTGTTTGCTAAGTTGGGTAACTGTTGCACGCACCCAAAACACAATCACAAGCAACTATTGAAGGAATGCGATAATTAGATTTTACCCCATGAAACTAATATAGTATTTTTCAGTGAATAGGGTTTTAGGGTGCATACTAATTAACTGTATTAAGAACAAATTATTACATTAAAAATCACCCTGTAATCATCACTGAAATTGTTTAATATTATGAATACAGTGTTGTAAAAAAAATAGTATCATTTGAAAAAATATAATTCAAAGAGTGATGTTGCTTCACAAAATTCTACGAGTTTCCCAGAACTACATCATAATTAAATTTAAGTTGTTAAATTATGTTAAATATACAATGTTATATATTGTTTAATAAAGCTCTAACATTTCTCTTATATTTTGACCAAGCGATCATTGTTTGTCAACTTATTTTATTTCTCATTAACCGTACTTGTCTTTTCTCCACTTGTGATTCAGCCAATAGTTTTGAATAACACTCCCAGAAAATTAACAAAACAAGGCAATTAATTCAGATAAAACTCGTAGTTCTGTCTAATGATTTTATAAAAGCTCCATTTGACATTTTGTTGATGTCTACAAACNTGTTCTATGGCAGAGTAGGCAGATCAACCAGTGGATGTAAACAAACAACATGGCTGCCTTACCCAGAGAGCTTTTAGGCTGTAGCGCTGTTCTACTCTGACATCATGCACAGTTACGAAAGCTGTAACTACGTGTCTTCTTTATCAGATTTATTTTCCTATCTAAACATTGGTAGACAATTATAATGCATTGCCATTATCTATAAATTTAACTGAATTATTGTTCTGTTAGATAAAAGTTTATGCTCACATTTTATTCAAAAAAATAAAATAAAGTAATGTCTATTTTTAACTGGTAACCATGTATGACGTCAGAGTAGAATAGCGGATACTTCTCATAGCTCTCTGGGTAAGGCATTCATGTTGATTTTTAACATACACATGGCAATCTGAAGTAATTTTCTACCTGTTTTGCCGTAGAACACACATTTAAAATGCATTTTGAGATATCAAACACATAACTTACTTTATTTAATTCTTTGTGATTCATTGACTGGAACTTTGAAAGCTGTAAAGCATTCCCAAGCTAAATATGAGGTAGAAGAATAGAGTACGTCCTCAAACTGATATTTTGCCTTAATTGTAACTAGCCAGTGTATTTTATAATTTAATAAAGGGGATGTTCACCAGGGATCCTGGTTCTGGACCACATACAGCCTACACTAATTGCAATATACAGAGTTGAATTAAATTCACAAACCTTAACCGTTTGGTGGATCCAGTCTCCAGCTGTCGTAAAGGGATAGTCTGGAAATATCTTTTTAAACTTCAAAAGTACACAAGTAGTGATTTCCCGGGTCAAAGAGACGAATAATGTATTGTATGATGCGCCATGTACGTTCCACATTCTCCGAGTGAGTCCCTGTGCTTTTTAGGTTAAAGGACAACCATGTAAAAAGATGATGTTTAGATAATCATGTGTAATGTAAATCTGATTGGTGTGTTTGGTTTCAAACTTTTTTTCATATGTTAATCGTCGATATTTCAAACTATTCTGGTTTGTGTAAAGGAAAACTTGTGCTTTAGGGGTATATGCTGAATAGAGTTATCTGAAATACTAGTGTATTTAGCACAAGTCTTCAAATCAATTTGTTGTAATATGTAATAGCATTCAAAATCTGTGTGAATATATACAGTAACTGCTGTTTGCTAAGTTGGGTAACTGTTGCACGTACCCAAAACGCAATCACAAGCAACTATTGAACGAATGCGATAATTAGATTTTACCCCATGAAACTACTGTAATATAGTATTTTTCAGTGAATACGGTTTTAGGGTACATACTAATTAATTGTATTAAGAACAAATTATTACATTAAAAATCACCCTGTAATCNAATGAGATATGTTGAAAATAAAAAAAAATTATGTCCCTGATACGGCTCGAACCCCAGTCCCTTACTTGGAATGTGGACACGATACCATATTACTTCTACTTTATAAGTAACGATAGATACATTGGTTTACTATTTCAAACTACGATGCAATCTATGGCGTCATAAATATCATTTTTATGTTTTTGGAAAAGCTCGGTAATGAAGCCCTAAATAAAAAAATTAATATATAGAATACCATCTTGTATTGTTGAGTTTTACACACTGTCGAACGTTGTAATAGGAAGTTATTTACACCCTATATATATATTTTGATAAACTACTTTCAGTACATACCAGTGACAAATTAAAGTAACTTTGAACATGTGCATCTCTGGCTGTAAATATCAGTGAAAGTAAGCATTTTATTTACATATGCTTCCTCCCACTTAAAAGTCTTAATCTATTTTGAAGCAGCAGAGACTTCTCTTATAAGTGAGCAACATAATTCTTGAGTTGCCTCATGATCTCAACTCTGTGTGTGATATTTCTTTCTTGTCCTTCTATGTTCTCTTTTGTTATCCTTTAAACAGTGATTTTGTAAAAGGAAATGCGTTTTAATCTCATCTCTTCTGTTCACTTTGTTAAATAAAATAAAACAAGAAAACAGCAGTATATATTGAATTTTCTTATTTGTTTCAGCCAGTGTGTAGAGGTAAATAGCACCTACGAATAACGGCTCACTATTCTCATAGACGAAGAATATTTTGCTTTGGGATCTTCTTTTCAAACGAAGATGGATACCTTTGAAGAAGAAAAGACAATTACACCTCTAAAGGATATTGTCAGTAAAATCGGAACACGTTCAGTCGTGTGTTGATCTTTTACATCCAAGTTTCTTAGTGAAGTCTGAGAACTTGGAGTCATGTGACACATTCCAAGAAACAAAAGACGAATCTAATGATAACTACAATTGCTTTAACCAGATGAACATAAAAACCGAGAAGGATCAACCAGTGGGTAATTTAGTGATGAAACAAACTATCAAGTGTGAATTGAATGAACTTGACAATGATGCTTGCAATGACCAGTCCTCCACGCATCGTGATGGAAGTAAATGTGTCAAAAATCATAAAACGAAAATATCTTTAGAGAAGAAGTGCAATAAGCCAGATGAGAACAGGTGTCTGGACTGTGATGCTGAAGACGAATGGCTTTTAGTTAAAAAGGAGAGTGAAGGTAAGTGAAATATTTTAATAATGTTTACGAATTTTTTAGCTTTGGAAGAAGTTTATTACGTTGTACAATTTTAACATTACTGTGTTGAGTTTCTTTGATTTTGATGTCTTTAAAATGTCTCATAGCTACCCTTTGTAATACTTGATGTATTACCTCAGGAAAATTTTCCATTTTTTTCCTTGCACTTAAATTCATGGGGAAGTTGGATATTAAAAATAGTCGTAGGCCTAAGGAGAGACATTTATGTAACTAACCTTTAAAATAAACTGGTAACTTAGAGAAAGGTTTGTAGGCCTAAAGATAAATTAAACACTATTAATAAGGTGATGGTTTGATTTGCAATAACTATAAGGTGTTAACTATATTTGAATTTATTATAGGTAAGACTACAGGATAATAATGGTTTAAAATTGAATTACGGACTGGTTTCGATTATAGTAAATTTTATTAAGGTTCTAGTATGTCTTTTGCAGGAATTGGTAAAGTTTGGAAGAGTTGAGTTTAGTATTATTGCCAGTTAGAACGAGTTGCGTCATTTTAGTATGATTTTTTTAAATGTAATTTACGCGTGATTTTAAATTTTTTTTATTGCGGTTTAATTAAAGTGGCAGTATTTATTTAGATTCGGAAGGTATAATTACGTGGGGAAACTGAGTTTCGTAAATTAAATCAATTTAATAACGGACTTATTGAATTTTGAAATATTACGGGAATTATTGAGTAAGGCTGGTTCGCCATTGTTTGAAAGTCGTGATACGCAGCTGTCGTGTGTGAAGGTTCTTCCCACAGGATAAAAAATCCCCCTTTGTAGGAAATTAGATCTCGTGAGATTGAGTCGTCCAGATAGAAGGATCTGGAACGTTGTTTGAGTCATCTGTAGGTCCAGACGACGTTAATATGGGTACTTTGCATTTTTGTCGCATGGGGAGTCGATAGAAAAATCCGGGAGAAAAGACTATGTTACCCTGTTGCCAGTTTGCAGTCAGAAAGTTTTCTCAGAGATTTTGAACTTGTATTTCACAAAGTTTTCATGTTTCATTCTGCTGCCAGCTTTTCTGAAACGTATTCGTATCTTCCTGTTCGGTAACCACGTTGCTGTATTTCTGCTGCTTGGAAATTTGCCTGGACGTTACATTTGAGTTCCTGATATTTAACAGCATGGTGCTGCAGTATTATTTTACCTCATATTTTGTTTCGTGTTTCGACATGCTGTAAAGGGAGGAAGGCGTATTGCTGTTGCGTGGGACAACAGTAAGCGGATGGTGTTAGATCCTTAAACACATTGAGGAGTAACTACACCTATTAAACATTGAGAATTGACCCGTAGGGGTAGGATCTTCGTCGTTACAATTAGGATGAACTAACAACAACGACTTAACTCGCTGCTATTTTTTTTCCGTGAAAATTGGTAATTACCAAAAGTGTTTTTTTTTTCATTCGGCATATATAAATAAAATCGCACTCTGCGTTTAAACTCACCTGTTAGTAGGCCGGCATGAACTCCTTATTTCTTTCATCGCTATTTACCGCACACGGAAAGAGAGTCAATCGTTTCGGTTATAAAGTTTACCTATCAACAGTTTACCATATTGGTTTTGTGACCAAAAAGTGGGGAAACTAGTGAAAATTAATAGTGAGTGTTTTTTTTATAAATCTATCTTGTGTTTTGATCCTGCGAGGTCAGTAAGTGAAAGGGTTATTTGTGAGTGTGTAAATTACAACGTACTTCACTGTAACAGCTGATGTGTGTATCGTGTGACGTCATCGTAACGACAAGTTCGTAATGCGTGTGTCAGTGCTCGAATTTCAGTGAAATTATACCATCATATTTATCGAGTGCTTCATATGTCAGTTAAAGCTAATTTTTTTAATATAATAATTTAATTACGTCTGCACCATTATTTCGTCAAGTATGAGAAGATTATTTAAATATCCACGTGTGAATCGCGGTGAAGATATGTTTTTGTATTGAGTGTGTGTATGTTATTGTTTCGATTCAGTTAGGTATGTTAAAGGAAGGGATTGAAATGGCACATAAAAGTAACAAATTATAAGTTTTATTCAACTGTTCTTATGCAGTATCTTTGTTAGAGGTAGGTACACTCCTCTATTTTCTTGATAACAGACATAACTTATCCTAGTGGTGTATGTAACTTTTGAAGTTACAGGTTGGGTACACAACTACATCGTGAATTTATTGTTTTCATCGAGTCCATCAGCTATCCTGCTTGATGTGATGTACGATATCCTACTGTTATTCGCCAGGGAGACGATCTCCAGAAGCAGTAGTGATTTTTGTAGTGTTCAGATATTCATATGTGTGAGATATTAATATTCCTCACCTTCTTATATGAAATCGGTATGTGTTTGTGTAATTGTCATTAAAGGATGAAGTCAGTCGTATCAAGAATAAAGAATTACGTGTCGTCATGACCATTTTTCTGATTGCCATAAATTATATAGGGTGGGCCAAAAGTCTGAATACGATCATATATCTCAAAACGACGCATTTTTTGTTGAAAACGTTTTATGAGAAAGTTTCAGGGTTTCCAAAAATCTATCACATGGGCTGATCAGATTTTGGGTCCGAGGCCCATTTTGGGCCTTACCTGACCTAAACTCAATTTTTTCAAATGGGATTCCCCATTTTTTATTGCGAATACGGATTCAGCGGGAAATTTTAGGTCTAGTTACGCTTGAGCCCACAATTTGTTGGGCGTTTTTGGGCCTTACGGGCCATTATTAGGTTTTTCTCGATGAAAATGAATTATTTTAACCAAAGAGATGATTTTTAGTATTATTTAATCTCCAGAATAAAACAAAAATTTATGATCCAAAAACTGATTTGGGTCTTATGGAACTTACTCTAGTTTTTTGTGATAAAACTTGATTACTTCAACTGCAGTTTTATTTTTGGCTGCAACCACACCGTTCAGTTAAATAAATTGGGACGAAAAACGGACGTATGGCCCAAGAGGCCCAAAAGTATTTGGCTATAGGTATTTTTTTCGTGGTAAAAATAATATATTTCAATTAAGAAGTTGTTTTTAGGATGCATTTACACTCCAGAATAAGGCAAATTGAAATTAAAGACCGAGAACATGATTTGGGCCTTGTGGGCCTTTGCTGATTTTGAGTGATAACACATGATTATTTGAATTGCGGTTTTATTTTTGGGACGCAATCACACCGTTTGGTTAGAGAAACTGGGATTTGGGACCCAAAAATAACTAATAATTGCCTATAAGGCCCAAAAAATTGTGGGCTCAAACGTATCTAGACCTAAATTTTCCCGCTGAATCCGAATTCGCAATAAAAAGTGGGGATGCCCATTTGAAAAAATTGAGTTTGGGTCAGGTAAGCCCCAAAATGGGCCTCAGACCCAAAATCTGATCAGCCCATCTGATATGTTTTTGAAACCTTGAAACTTTCTTATTGAATGTTTTCAATGAAAATGGGTAGTTTTTTTTAGATATCTGGCCGTATCCAGACTTTTGGCCCACCCTGTATATGTACCATTCCCATGCCTAATCTGACAGCTGATTTGAACCTGTGTTATAACAACAACTGGTTGTCTTGATTTTTGTAATTGAAAATATTTACATTGATTTTCTCGGATATTGACTGAATATTAGTGTGTGACTTTATTGTATTTGACTCATTTTTCATAGCTTGTGCTATCTTTAACTTGATGTGTTGAAAGCCTGGTAATTGGTTTTGTTTTCTTGACTATTTAATGTGGAGATTCTTATTTCATCACTTAAATAAAATTAATTGCATCATCCGGCGCTAATAACCCGTGTGCGTTGTGCGCCGTAAAACCACATATCATCAATTGCATCAAACAGGGTACCGTTAGTGAGTCGTTACTTTTCCAATATTCAAAGGTTGTCAAATGTGTATTATCTTGTATTTATATTGAACTTGCGCCTCGTAGATTAGGATACTCGGGTCGAACATTGTGTTTTGTCGTAGGGATGATCTACGAATCCGATCGGATAGTAAGTCGAAGCCAGATTTCCTTCCACGGATATTAATCATCTGGCGCCCTAAATTTTCCGAAGATAATTTCTTATTTTTCATGGTCACTTTTGTTTTGGTGGTGTAGTATTTCGTACTATTTATTCAGGATTGGTCCTACGTTCACCCAAGTTAGCCTACAGTTATGCAATTGTTAGCCAATCTTCGCCCGTCCTGGATGTAAGGCTGAGTAACGGATTGTATACCAAGTGTGGGGCGTTACACCTTTTAAAGCATGAAGTAATTTGTTTGTCAAAAATGTAAGAAATTATTTGCAGTTCAATTATCCCAATTGTTTTAGTGTCTTTGAAATAATCCTGTAAAAAGATTTGGCTAATTTAAGTAATTATCTGCTGAACACTTTCTTCATATGATCTAAAGGAGCGACATTTCTTGCCTGTCGAGGCATTTAAATAGTTATAGATTCTATTTCATCTTATTTGATATCTTGTTCTGAGAGTGTAATCCAGACTGCAACATCAATTTAATTCTTATATGAGTACAATTGGATAGAAAACCTGAATGATACAAACATTACAATTTTCATAAACTTCTTACCCGTTTTTAAAGATGTTCACAGATGTCGGATAAAAACATGACAACATTTTTGTTGCAAATTGAAAACAGAAGTCTCTGATGAGTTAAAACAAGAAAATGTGAAGTAAAAATACTGGCATTTATTATTAAACATTGATTATCCTGACCTTAATTATTCTGAGAATAAGCTTGATACCCATTTGAGAATTAATGTGCAATATAATAATCCCACACTAAATTTTGGCACACAAGATGCTATTACTTCAGTTCTGTATTTGTTCAGCATTATTGGTAATGTTTCAACATATTAAAAATGTTCTGCTCGAATAATTTGAACTCATGTACAACAAAGATATTTGAGATTTTTATTGCGATGGAAAAATTTAAAAATGTAGTGACTTATTTGAGACCAGTATCACATGCCATTGTGAGTGAGTGTGAAGGGAAGTTTGGAAATTTTATATTTTAAAGAAAGGCATGCGTTTAGATGTTGAATACAATTGTCTATAAGATGTATACATTTGAATTCACATCAATTAGTTCAGTATAACCGAAGCAGTACTGTACTCCTGGTGCAAAATGTATATCCTATATTTTTATTATATGGGTTATTTGCAGATCAATTAACTCACTTTAGAACCATGTTGGTTTACATCGAGGTTCATTTTGATTTATTTTATTTATTATTAAGAGAGCACCAGAAAAAAATGTGTAAATTATATATGGCCTAATTATCACTAAAAAGTAGCCTTTCCAACATATTATATTAACCTGAATTCAAAGAAAGCTCAGTTAATTGGCATGTCTATCCTGTCTACAGTATTTAGTATTGAACTCAATTTTCTTTGGAGAAATAAATCGTACTTTGTTTGTAAACCAATTTAGTGACTCAACGTACAGGATGTCAGGAAGTTGTTCCGGGGAAAATTCACAGAAGCGTTGACCTTTGAGACTGTTGAATATTGCTCGAATATCATTTTCCGCCTATTTTTAGTTAGGTAGTATTCTCATCTTATGCTGGGATAGAATTCATAAACCTTTGGAAACAACACGTCTAGTAGATGAGAATGTTGTTGAAACCATGCAGCCAACTAATAATAGGAAATAATGATGCTTGAGTAGTGTTCAGTAGTTCTCAATCCAACACCTCTACGGATTCGCACCTGCCAAAAGTCTGATGGGTTTGTCAATCCACGAGGCGATTTCAGATACAAAAAAGTACAAAGAGAGGAGACTAGCCTCACACAAATTAGAAGTTCAGTTCAGATAAGCGCCAAAAGACTCAAGTCCTCAAACAATTTGTAGTGGAAGAAAAGCATGTGCGAACAATCAAAAGAGACGATCAAGTACAAATAAATTGAAAAGAAAGAACGTGAAAGAACTGTTTAAAATAGTTCAATTATTGAATTTTTTTAGAATAACACTTTGTAGAGTAAAGGTAGTGATTTGTAGTTGTAAATAAAATCGATAGATGGGGCGCACAGAAGTGTACGTCAATAAAATTAATACCCAGAATTATTGACACATGATGTATTGTCGATTCTTCAAGGCTAAAAATGAATTCTAGGAACTTTATTGTCACATCTTACATGTGGGTTATTGTAAGATAATAATTTTCTTCTGTAGTTTGCCCACTGATGTTAACATGCAATACCTGTTATATCTTTTCAGTGACTTGCTGTGAGGAGCAGCTGCCTAACAGTGTAACACAAAGCAGTGAATTTGGGAAAGGCACAAGCGAACTGACATTTGATACTTTAAAAGAAGAACAGTCATACACTCTTATTAAAGAGGAAATTACATCAGAAGAGGACATTTTCCAATCACGTTTGACAAAGTCAGAGATATATTCTGAAGAAGATTGTTCTACAATTAAAGTTCCGATCAAATTGGAAGCTAAAGAATTGTTAGTTGACTTGATTTCTTCAAAGGTAAAGTCTGACCCCAATATTTTTTCTGATGATGCGGATCAAGGTTGGGTTTCTTCAAATGAGTTTTGTGAATTAAAAAATTTGAATATTGTGAACGAAAGTTCTCTGAATGATATAAAAGATTTGTTTACAAAAGCTGTTAAGCAAGAGGAAGAATACTTGGTGGAGTCCAATAAGAAATATAACTTAAGAAAGAACAGTTTGTCGCAAAGCATTGATAGTGTTGCAACTGATGGCAGTGATGATACTAAGAAAAAGAAGAAACGGAGGAATACAAGTAAGTGCAGTCTACTCTTATATGAAGCTCCTTTAATTGTTTTTGAATTTCTAATATACTATTAGAAAGCCACATTGCAATATAGGTTTTTTTGTTTCAGTTCAGAGTATATGTGTAATAAGTTTTCCGGGTTTCAATTTATATATTGTAATATTTGGGTTCTCTGATTCGTCTTTCTATAAAAATGTTTTGATAATATTTCTATTCATCGTATAACTGAGTGATGCATTTCTGTACAGAGTGTAAATAGACAATTATAGACTGTTAAAACAGTTAAGATCGATTCAAATTCACATCATTCCTAAAAAGACAAATGTCCTTAATGGTATGCATAAATTAGAATGAAAATCACTTGTAAAAATTGAAATCAGCTCACCTGAATTTTAGTCTCCATGTAAGCTAGAAATAAATTTTAAATCGCCCTCAATGTAGGAGAAAATTATATGGTGTTCCTAAAAAGATGGGTGTTCCTTCTGGTTTCATTTTATTCATTAAGTTTTTTAGCGTTTAAGTATGAACGTAAATGATAAATTAGAAATGAGGTTTTTATCGAACATAAAGTGTCTTAACTAATTATAATTTTATCCACCAATTCATTTAAAGAAAAAAGTTTATTGATATTTTAATGTTGTGTTACAAAATGTTTTATACTTTTTATTAGTTTATAACTTACACAAAGGCTGCATATTGTGTCGATAGCTTTCAGTAGTTTTTTAATGTACACAAAATATTGACTTTGCAAAATCTAGACGCTTCTTGTCAGGTTTGAATAACTTTCAACTAAATTTGAGGTTTAACATTTGATGTGCAAAATAGGTATATTACAAGTTGTCATAGATGTACTGTTGCAATTTTTTTGTGGTGATAATGATGGACATGTTTGCTTGTAAAATAATTAGCATATATTTGTCAAATAAATGTGACGTTTTGATTTAAAGAATTATAACAGATTGAAGTCAAAACTTACAAGATTTTTTTTTCTGGTTTGCACTATATGCAATACAATGTGAGTATTTTAGAATAGAAATACTACAATTTTAAAACCAATCTATAATTAAATTGCATCTACCTTCTTAACACTATTCACTTTGTTTTATAAAATCTTAATTGTAAGCAACGCAAATTTCTTTACATCAATTTGCCATTATTTTCTGCATGTCATTAAAAAATTGTATAACTTTTGTTAAATAATCACTAAACTAAAAGCCAGTTCTGATAAACAGATTTGATAAGAGATTTACTTGCAGGTCAGATAATGTGGAAGTAGTGTAGCTTTTCATATCTATATTTTAAACTAGAATACTGTCCAACTGTTATATAAATCTTTTCTACTATGTTAGAATACTTTTGTCACTTCATCTTAAGAATTGCAAGGTCAAAGAATATCAGTGCTCTATAAAGCTTACATCACATTAAAAATATTAATTACTTTATATGACTTTTAAAGAGTTATTTTCGAAAGTATTGATATATAAACATTTTTCTTATGAATTTTAAACTTATTAAGCAAATACTATTTTTGGACAAAGACATTAGCGATATCACAAGTGTGACTAATATCGTAATCTAACACTTTTGAGTGGGATCTGGAACGAAAGGGTATGGGTTCGAATCCTGCGTAAGTCATGGTTATTTTGATGTTCCTTCATCTTCACTAATGATAATAATAATCGAGTACTGTTCTTAACTGACCTATCGGGTGTCGATAGCTTAATAAACACCTCATATCATCATTAACACTTATGGAATAATACATTTTAGGAAAAGGGTCAGAAAATTTTCAAGAGGTACCAGGCTATTCTTTCACATTAATATATTATTGCTTTATCAGTTTTTATCTGAACCAAAGATTGAATAAAGTTTTTGTCTTCAAATAATTGATTGAATGCCACAAGTGACTGAAAATGATTAATAACAAAGTAATTATGACCTAATTATCAGCGTACAATCACTGCTTATGTCATAAATAATTTGACAGAAAGTAGAAAAGGCCATTATATATAGGTAAAATTATGTATATAAATAGAAGAGTACTTAGTGTATAGTGCAATGTTACACGATTCTCACCATTTGGACAACAAATACGATACCACCTGACAAATCCCTAAAAATGCTACAAAGACATATAGGACACTAAAACTCTCCTGATAAAGCCACCTGGATAATGGAGGACAAATATCATGAACATAGCAAGTTGAATTAATTTAAGAAGACTTGGTTTTTTATATATAATTCTACCAATATACTGCTACCATCATTCACAAAGATATATTGGGAACAAGTTAATTTAAAAATGACGATCATCAATGCTGCCTGTGGGGTACAACCCAAAACCAGAATGAATTTCAAGTCCACTGCCTTCACTACCACATCCATTCAGTTAGGCAGATAAAGTTTTTGTAACATTGTATTAACTCTTCTTCTGTATTCAGTCAATAACGAACTATTCATAAGAACAACAAACTTCTTATACTTGATATTATATAATTTTTCATATCTATAGGAAAATGGAAAGTCTCTACAGAAGTGGATACAACAAATTTNNAACAACCTGTTNACAANNTGAAGAAGATGCATATCTACAGTTACAACAAGAAGAGTATTTATCAGCACTCTGACAAGAGCTATTTGTTTCTTTCTCACAATGTTATCAACAACAACGCCCGTGCTGGGGAGAAACTTTTAACTTGTGATATTTCCAACAAAGGTTTTTCTGAATCTTCTAATCGTATACGTCACAAGAGAACACATACTAGAGAAAAACCTTTTACTTGTGATATTTGCAGGAAGAGTTTTTCTGTATCTTCTCATCTGACAAGTCACAAGAGAACACATACTAGAGAAAAACCTTTTACTTGTGATATTTGCAGGAAGAGTTTTTCTCGATCTTCTCATCTGA
>KZ881327.1:0-11412 GCA_003456935.1 Machilis hrabei
GAGGAAGAGGAACTGGTTTCCTTGAAACGTTATGATATATTAAAAACGTTATTTTAACATTTTTATTATTATTTATGATCGTAAACCGGCATTCATTTTAATTATCATATAACGATCAAGAACTTAACCATATATCTGTTTAGCAAAGTCGAAGACAATTCTCTTAAGTTTGGAAGCTAAATATGACTGGTTCTTAAAGAAAGTGACGAACGAAATCCGAAAAGGTCATTTGAGAGCTGAAAAAAGTGTTGGTAATAAAATAACGTCTGGTTGTATGTATCATTACATAATATAGTCAGACTTACAATTGGCAAGTATATGATACTACGTATTACTTGCACGTTTTTAGACCTATACTTTTTACGTGTGGTTTTATTATTTAATATTAGGTTGTTTGATTCATTTTATTGTAAAATTATATTTTATGCTACCAGAGTATTGAGTAATTATTAATCNATTCGAAAGTAAATCTCTTTATATTTGACCGTTTCTGATTCATAAAATAACTTTTAGTGGGTTTATTGTACCATTAACGTGACAACACCATATGAAAGATATTGACTTAATCTTATGAAAATGTGTCAGAATCATATTGAAGAAGTAAATGGATACATAAAATGATTCCTTAAGTTGTTGTTATAAATTATATACTTTTGACTCTTACCAAATGTTTGGTTAAGCAACAACACTAGTCAGTGTGTTAAGGCCACAGTAGTAATTTAAAAATAAAGACGTATTATGATTGCTGTTTATGGAAATTTAAGAACTAATTGCTTATGTAAAAGAATGAGAAACAAATACTGCAATACATTTCTTACCTTATTTAAAAATTTTCGTTGTATGTTTAGCACAATACTGGTTTATTTGAAATAAAAAAATAAAGTAATATATCCCTTCAAGGAGGAGATACAACTGCTCTCNGCTTGTTTGTCCCTTCAGCCCTTTAGTTTATTTTTATTTCTACCTATGTTCGTATAGTAGAAAATACTCCGCGTCACAATACCACCCAGAGGGGAACAAAGGCCGAAATCTGCCCCTGAAGCCGTGAATGGTAGAGGTCTATACTTTCACTAGTTTATGATTAGACATAATTAGACGATTATTGACATTATTTACTTTGCTCGTGTATTTCAAGGTTTACAAATAAGATAAAAAACAACAGAAATATTACCTGTTACTCTCAACACAACGTAAGTACCTTGTAAAGTCGGATTTATTTTTTTTTATTGTAGAATCGGTATTTATTAGTAGCGGCATCGATCGTATAGGTTAATTGTATTAACTATATGGTGTATTAGAAATCTACTTCAGAACGGCTATTTTGTAAAAATAATGTATTGGACAAAACAGCTAGGAATTAAACCCGTATACAGGATAACAAAATTTACGGTGACGTACTTCAGGAACCGATTGCTTGCTGGTTTTTGGAATTTGAATTGTTTCCTCCCCTTTATTTTCGAGTAAAGAGAACTGATAGTGAGTTAAAGTTTAGGCTATTTTTTAAAAAATTTGAGTATGAGACACTCACAGTTTGGTAAGATTTTTTTTGACATATATTTTTTAAAGAAAAAAATTTAATAAAACTATTGAGTAGCCAAATNCTGACCTTGATAACGTCCACCAAATAAAACGTAAATGATGTCTTCCTATTTCCCCCTCGACATCAAACAACTTTTATATATATTTTCTTTTATGATAAGCAACTCACGAAAGGTTGTAACCTGTAATGCAAAAGCACCGTGAGTGCCAAAAGTAAACATATAAACATTTTTGTCTAAAATGCTTTGTTTTGTAGATATTCACGTTTCTCAATTTAAATGCCTCACCCTGTATATCGCATGAACAGAGTTCAAGCAATATTCAATTTCATTTGAGGACCAGAACTAAAGCTGCTGTAGCAACAATTGACGCTAACACACATAACTGGGTGTTGAATATCGTTGGCCATTATACGGGCAAAAACAGGTGTCAATCTTGAATGTGTGTATTATTAATCAAAATAGATTTGGAATTCCTTAGCTGACGATGCACAAACGGTATACACGAGCTTTTCATTAAGAGTCAGCATTGCTGAGCTCCGAAACTAGGTAGAATTGTTTCGAGTGTAGTCACAAAAACTTTAGTTAGTTCTAGTTGAAGTATGTCAAAATCGGCTAAACAAGCCCAACAGAACATACCTTGTATACCACTTAACAGTTATAATTAAATCGCTAATANCAATATATCTTCTTTAACGATTTAATTACAACTGTTATATGGTACAAGGTATGTTATATCCGTCTTGTTTAGCCGATTTTACCTTACTTTAACCANTGGTAAGATTTTTTTTGACATATATTTTTTAAAGAAAAAAATTTAATAAAACTATTGAGTAGCCAAATTCAGATTTTCTCAAAATAAAAACATTCCTGAGGCAAAATATGTAACTTTAAATTTTCGACTCGTAAATAAAAAAGGAATATATTGCTGAAGTTCGTGGGTTGAATTTACTATCATCCTGTATACGATACGAGTATACACAACATCAGAGGATCGGATACAACACGTAATTTTAGGAGTATATACTATATACTCTTGGCTTATGGTGTTACGTGTATGGTCCAAAGTTAAAGTTAAATATAACATGCAAAATTAACAAAGACAAAAATATGTAGAAAATGAATATAGAAAAAACATCAATAAAAACTAACATTAAAGTGAAAAAAGGTAAACCAAAAAAACTACGACGAAAAAAAAGGAAAAGGCGGAAAGGGAAGAAATCCATGAAAAAAAGTAAAAGTTAGGAGTGTTTAAGTAACTTCCTGAAGTCATTAAGGAACCTCTTCGAAGTCCCATCTTACGCTAAAATTGTGTTACAGGGCTCTAAATTTAGGTCGAAGTGAATTTTAAAGATTACGATCGAACACGAAACAGCTCGGTTGGTGAATGAGCTCATAATTCTTGATCGCTTTTTATCTCTTTTTAAAGGCGATTTGATCTCTTCTTCTTCACCTTCGATAATTAGTGACGGCAATTAAGGCCCTGCAAATGAACAATTAAAACAGCAGAAAGCATTCTCAGCCCATAAACGAGGCACTCAATATAGGGACAAAAGCCTGATCAGAAAACTGAAAGCTAATTCACTGATGCAAATGAAAGATTTAATGACAAAGGAATTCACTAAGTCATTAGCTACTGTTTGAAATGCTCATTTGTAATTTTCAGTATGTATAACCTCCTCAGACCCGAGAGGGTATTTACGATAAAATAATGATAATTCTTGTGAAAAACCGACAGGTTGGCCTAGTGGTTAGAGTGCTCGCCTCCTGATCGGGAGGTCNGATTCTTTTGAATGGGCAGTAACGAACATGTAGATAATCGCGGTTAGAATATTGATGCTTCGTTATCTGTTCACGATTAACGGCCTCAATGGTGATAATGAACCTTAGAGGTACAGCTGGAATTACGTTGTATTTAAATGCGTCCGCCTAGGGGAATCAGTAGATAAAGAAAGGAATTACTTTCACTGGTAATTTGGTTCATGCTAGTGTCAATGTTAATTACCTTTACCAGTTGGTAATCGGAAAGAATGTTAGATTCTCACAAGTTGTAGTGTACATTCACATAAAACGTGTACATTTTGACACCATCGCTACTACAATTGTTTTAGAATCGAAGAAACAACATAAATAAACAGTTTAAGGTGTACGAGGATATTATCGATAGTTTCGTAGTCTCATAAGATTACATATAAGGTAAGTTAAAACATATCACTGGTATGGAAGTCCTGAAAGGTTCAAAACGATTCCTTTATTCTTAAAAAACTTTAAGCACACAGTTTGCTAATATGTTTGATTCGTTAAGTTTCAAAGTACCCTATGCTGCGTTTTTCCACTATGCTAAATGGCAAGGACTGGCAAAGTCAAGCTGGCTCTAACATTTGGCTTTACCAAATAATGTGTGGTGAGTTTCCACTAAAGACACGACAGTCGAGAGCAGAATGTAGGATGAAGATGACGTGTTGTGCGTTTCTGCAGCATTTGTCATTTTATATGCTGTTCAAAATCGAAATAAAATACTTCAAAAACCTAGATTTTGGGTGTGACCTAGTATTATGAGCAGGGCAAAGTACAGTGCCAGTGATTTAATAAATGATTTAATTCTGGACGACATAAATGTGCTAAACCTGGAATACAGATGTAATATCGAATAATAAATTNGGCCTCTAAAACACATTCTCTTGTGAATTAAATCCTCTAGTTTCATTTTCAGCCAAGAAAAGTGGAGGTTACCGAACATTTAAGACAGACATTTGTAGATACTCACACAGGTTAGTTGCTCTCGAAAGACTTTCGTTCCCAGCCACGAGGAAGCGCTGCTGAGTCAACGCTATATCATAGGTGTACCACTCAAGCTTTCACATAAACTTGGAGCTTTGAGAAGCCTATTTTAATTTTCTTTCCAATATACACGTAGAAGTATAAAGCCAGCAAAAAAAAAAAAAAAAAAAAGTCACCCGGTCACACATGTTACTCATTCCGATATCTCTCACAGTACTTTATGGTTTCCTAGCACTTTTGTAATGAGAACATTTTATAATTTTTCATTTAACTCCAACAGAAATGCCAAGGAACTGCTCATCACATAGTAGTAGACACTGTGTTTAATATCGAAAACACTATCATAATTTTTCATTCACAATTAAAATGGGGTCCCAATGTGATCAAGCTGTTGCACTTGTACAACAGTGGCCATATTTTTTTTTTATTTTCACATTAAATTCATGTGAATGCACGATATATGCTGACTAGCAATAGATCTTTAAACGTATATTCCGTTTTTTTTNCTGGTACTGTAGGTGATACCTTTGGGTGCGTATGAAATTTTCAATCCCACTACGTAAAAAAAAACTTACGGGTATCATATATGATACCGCAGGTCTGAGGAGGATAAACAAAATCAATTATGTACGAGTGCATTGGTGAGGTATCGCTCATAGGCCGTGATTTATGGTGATAGTAAATTTATATTTTCCAAGTTACCCGCCTTATGGGCTGATTTGTATAATTTATTGTTTGATTAATTTTTGTCAGATTTAGTTCTTACTCCAGTTTCGATTATACAGAGTTGAAAGGCACTATTCATTTTTGTTTAAATAATATAACATTTTTCTTTACCAATAGGTATGTACTATGGGGTCAGTATTTGCTTGGTGAGTTTCGCATCTGGCCTAGCTGTGGTTACGTTGAACATATATCATCGCGGTGTNAGAGGAACAGGTGTTCCAGGACCTGTGAAGAAGCTTATATTAGGATATCTTGCAAAAATTGTCTTTCTACAGTTCGAACCAAGAAATCGTATGGATAAGGAAGGTGAAGACAAGCTGAAGCTCAATGTAAGTACCAAATCAAAGCAACTGTTCATTTAATTATATTCATGGGATAACTGAAGTTGTAAATCTTTTGAATACATTTGTAAATGTATCTTAAAAGTCAAGTACCTTATTTTAGCTGTATTTGTTATGTAAGTATACGTGGTAATTTTGGTTGATAACAAACAAGTTAAACTGACTATGGGGTTTTTAAACAATGTTCAGTGAACATTTTCAATATTAGAAGTAAATAGATCTTCAAATTTTTTATTAATTTTTTCAAACGTGCTCAAGAACATATCGTACCATTTCTTGGCGCTCCTAACTTACTGGACTATATAACTTGTTATTGACATCCATGTTCAAATTGAATCAACTCGATTTTCCGAAGAGCTTTCAAGAATGCCATACAGCATCATAACAAAAATAATATTTTATTTTTTTTCATGCCATAATTCACTAATATGATTCACTGCAAAAGTACTAAACAGTACAAACATTCATAATGACACATGCATTTACTGCGGTGCGTCCGTGCTGAGTTATTGGTGCTTATAGTTTTTGTTTAAGATTTTTACCTATAATTTAATTAAACTAGATCAAAACTTTCCAAAGCTATTGCAATACACTTCTAATTAAAATCGATGACATGGTTTAAATGTTACTGACGCAAATTACGAAACTCTTAATTTTTGTTAGCATTGTATGTGAAATACTTGATAGTAAGTCTTTTTTAGAAAACCTATAATATCAAGTTTCATTGAAATTATTGTAAGCAGTCATGAGTTACATAAACCGTTTTACTATTTAATGACAATATTATGTTTGTCTGGCAAGGCGGAATCATTTTAATAATATCTTTTAACAGTTCAAGTTCTAACATCTCGTTACAATTAGTGAAACCAATCAGAAGTTTTGCACGTTTTAAATATGTGCTGCGATTTAACTTTTATGGCNGATTCTTTTGAATGGGCAGTAACGAACATGTAGATAATCGCGGTTAGAATATTGATGCTTCGTTATCTGTTCACGATTAACGGCCTCAATGGTGAAAATGAACCTTAGAGGTACAGCTGGAATTACGTTGTATTTAAATGCGTCCGCCTAGGGGAATCAGTAGATAAAGAAAGGAATTACTTTTACTGGTAATTTGGTTGATGCTAGTGTCAATGTTAATTACCTTTACCAGTTGGTAATCAGAAACAATGTTAGATTCTCACAAGTTGTAGTGTACATTCACATAAAACGTGTACATTTTGACACCACCGCTACTACAATTGTTTTAGAATCGAAGAAACATAAATAAACAGTTTAAGGTGTGTACGAGGATATTATCGATAGTTTCGTAGTCTCATAAGATTACATATAAGGTAAGTTAAAACATATCACTGGTATAGAAGCCCTGAAAGGTTCAAAACGATTCCTTTATTCTTAAAAAACTTTAAGCACACAGTTTGCTAATATGTTTGATTCGTTAAGTTTCATAGTACCCTATGCTGCGTTTTTCCACTATGCTAAATGGCAGGGACTGGCAAAGTCAAGCTGGCTCTAGCATTTGGCTTTGCCAAATGATGCCTTGTGTGTTTCTACTAAAGACACAGCAGTCGAGAGCAGAATGTGGGATGAAGATGATGTGTTGTGCGTTTCTGCAGCATTTGTCATTTTATATGCTGCTCAAAACCGAAATAAAGAGCGTCAAAAACCTTGATTTTGGGTGCGACCTAGTATTAAGAGCAGGGCAAAGTACAGTGCAGGTGATTTAATAAATGATTTAATTCTGGACGACATAAATGTGCTAAACCTGGAACACAGATATACAGTACCAGCATCGATTCTGTCACATCCAAACGAAGCGTAGCGCGAAATTTCGTTTCGCTTAAAACGCAAATTTTCGTTCACTTACNCAGTGTAGACGCTGTAATTTAATAGCACGTGATTTATTTTTCGGACGCCGTTGGGTCTGATCTGATCGGGTCAGGACGGAACTAGTGTAGCCATGNCCTAAGTCGGATACAAAAGTCGAACACATGAGTAACAAAGCGTGGCCCATCCCTTGACTTCCCGGTCCTCCTCACTTTCATTCCCATGTTTCATCTGTTCCTTATCACACCTTACTATAACCGTTCACGAATATTTCTTTCACTTCACCACCACCGTATGTCCAATATACACTTACGAATCGGTTTTTACTCTTTGTAAGCACTGAAGCGAGATAAAGTATTTATGACACTGCATTTATTGAATTTCTACTGTCTTTTCCTTACAGATAATTTTGAAGCTCAGTTTGTGCGTGTTCTCTCAAAAGTGCACCAAACTATCGAAAGGAATGAAATGCGGCTAGCAGAACAGGACAGAAGGGAGCTAGCAGAAATTGAGTGGAAACAGGTGGCCCTGGTGTGTGACCGTTTCTTACTCTGGGCATTTCTACTAACAACAGCAATTACAACGACAGTCATCCTCTGCTCATCTCCTTATGGACCATGATCGTCTAAGAAAAAGTGTTACTTGTCTGTGTCGAGCTTCTAGCTTTGAAAACATAAAAAAAGTGTGTACATGGAATGCAGTGTATGTTACGCTATATTTATTTATATATATATTATACAAGTTCACTTTCGATTTTGTGAAGTTGCCATCAAATATAAGAAGACTATTAAAATAATTTTATTTCATTTTTTTTCTTTGCGTAGACTTGTAATACGCATCCTAGCATTTAAAACACTTTGTCACTCTTTGCTCAAAAGAAAGAGTTGTTAAGTATAACTTTTTTATTGTTATATACTAATTTTGTATAAATGTTGTAATTTTACTTGTAACTGCTCAAAAAACGTAAATTTATGGTACATAAATCAGTTTAAAGATAGGCAGGTTTAGCACCGAACTGCAATAACTACAATAAATATTTCATGAAATGTTCAGTGGTCAAAATCAGAGAATATAACTGTATCAATAGATCCATACTTTGAGATAATACGGTTGGTCTATTCACTTCTTAAAACCCCTAAAAAAATACTAATCATTTAAATGCAGACCTAGCTGCTTTTAAATAATTACTACTGTATTCAGTGTAAAACCCACTATATTTTTCAAGGAGATATTCCAGTCATATGAACCAAACTTTTGTTCTGAAAGTACAGTAGATCGATACTAAAGAAACATGTACACAGGCTCATTAATTTTCCGTTCACTAAACGTAACACCTCTATCAACAAACCTTGATTTAACGGTGCTTGCTCGTATGCACCTAAAGATGTTCCCATAAAATACGTGAATTTTTACATGCACTCTCAGATCTTTATTACTGCATTCAGAATGTGAACCACATATCGTAACTATCAATTTTAACAAGCTGTAGTAGAAGTAAATTCACAACTTTTTTCTGACAGACATATCCCAGGATGCAGTATTCACAAAAATCTGTCTCTCCCTTGCATTATTGTTCGTCAAGAATAAATACTTGTTTTAAATTGCGTTTCGTAAAGTAGTTTCAACTATTTAAAAAATGTGATTAGTCACCTTGTCTGAAAATCTCTATTATAGTTTCACAATCCCTAAACACAATGCGTTCATGACAATGCACCTCCCCGCACATATATCGAACATATCGTCGTTTGAATATAGCCCTGTTTTTCACTAGTATTATGACAATGCCATAGCTCTGTACCTTTAAATCTAAATTTGTGGGATATCAGTACGAGCATCNTCCTACAGTAAATTCCTGTATGAAATAACAACATAAAACAAATTATATTATTGGAACATTTGGATTTATTGACTTTCTATGTATTAGTACAGACCTTTCTGTCTGTGGCCCACATTGCACTCGCACAGCAAATCCCGAAATAAAGCAAGTTGTTTGCCTTACAGTCGACAAAGATCCTTTGTGAAGCATCTTATGATCATAGAAAACTTGGCTGAAGAATCTTGTTGAAAAGTAAAAATAATAACACAAGCGTTTTACAAGGAACAAACAAAACTCTAGTAATGGATAATATTAAAAAAATTAAGTAAATAATTTATAAACAAAAGAAATAGGAGAAGGGAAATTCTTGACGTTTGTACATACATCCCATTCGTATCCCAATCAGTCTGAAATGTTCACCTGTCTTTGTCATTAAAAAATTAATTAACGTGTGATTTAAAATTTTTAGTACTTATTGCACCCTTCTGTTTCAAATTATTTTCACCTCTTAGAGCCGCTTTTTCAATCGCCGGTTAAATAGTTGATGCCGTTTAAAACNCATACATGCTGTAAGCTTCTCATTACGCCTCGTAATACGTAATCTACTTTTCTATTTATATGTAGGACATAAATCCACGTACAGGGACACGACTAGACAGCCAGCGAGCAGACAAATTTTCCTCTCCAGATGCTGATTGCCTTGATCCTCAACAAAGGTCACCGAGGTTTATGCCAAGACGCCACGGAAGACCAGATTCAAGCCCAGGTGGGACTAGAAAAACCTTTGTAGAAAATGCAGTTTGTGTTTGCTGAACATATCCAATTCGTGCTTTTGATGTCAAAATATGTTCTAATATTTAAGAAACTAGGGACTGTCGATTTAAAATGTAAGAACGGAACTTAAATTAGCTTTACAACTTTACTCATAAATAATATCTTTATGAAAATATGTAGACAGAGTTTGAACACAGTTTGCAAGAGAAACTACATTTTTTATACAGGGCGAGACATTTAAATTGAGACACGCGAATATCTACAAAACAAAGCATTTTAGACAAAAATGTTTTATATAAAAGTTGTTTGATGTCGAGTGGGAAATAGGAATAAATCATTTACGTTTTATTTGGTGGGCGTTATGAAGGTCAGTTTAAGGTCAACTTTGTTTTTTTAAATACGAACCTATGTTTTTCTTGTCGCTGTCTTATTCTACGCTACATAACTGACAAATTTCGTCTAAAACATTTTGTTATTTAACTTCAAATTTCATCGAAGTAGAAGGNGACAAACAACCCCGCTAGACACAGACGATAGAATAGATAGGGAGCAAGACAGCAATCACTCAAGAAAGATACCACTTGGCACGTTTCCACTATATCGCGTGGCCAAAGCCAATTGGCTTTCTTNCATCGAGGACCAACTTAACTCGGATCGGTTTGGCCTCTGCCATTTGGCTTAAGCCAGCTGACGTGTTTCCACTAGCCAAATGGCTTTTCCAGTTCTTGCCATTTGGCATCGAGGAAACGCAGCACTAGGCTTCACGTTAAGCTCGTGTAAGACGCAAACACAGTTTTGATACCATTCACGGCTACCACACACTTTGATTTGTATGTGGAATCTTACCAACTATTGATAATGGCCTCCCGCAAACTGTTAAACGGTATAATCTTATCCTCACTTTATAATATGCTAATACACAAGTAAATTCTGTCAAACACCACCTTTTTCCAATTTCAGCCATGTGTTAGCCGTGTTGTCCAGAACATACAGATGCACGGGGCAAATGAAATGTTGGGAACACTAGACTAGAGAAAAGTCTATTNTAATACATTCTGGAATCCCTAAATTAAAGAAGGTGTGAAAAACACTGAAAATACATCGTATTTTGAAGCTATTAATCTAAAGAGAAAAAATAAAAATGTATATTGTGGGGATCCCTGGACACATTTATTTTCTTGACTCCTGCTTCACGATAATCCTTCGTATAGCTAGCCTAAGAATGAGGACATAAGAGCAGTCTGAGTGCAACAATGTGTACGGGTTGATAAAATGGTGCATAGTTTTATGGATAAAGTAGACACATCGTAGTTTCACTAGCACAAGTATCAGGAAGAATATTGTCTAGCATGGGACTGCTTTTCCCTCAAGTGTGAGTTGATCAAGGGCTGTAAAAACAAGGCTGGTTTCGTTCAAATTAAAGGCATAGGACTATCTAATATTACCTCCTCAGCACAGGCCATTATACATTTTGTTCCCTCTTTTAGAATAACTCCCTGCTCGGTGTTTTTCTCTACTCTATTTCATGCACTTTTTACCACTATGCTTTCTCTCAGATTTATCACTACCACCGTGCATTTCTTCTGGGATCAATGGATTACAGTACCAG
>KZ881329.1:19488-32313 GCA_003456935.1 Machilis hrabei
ATTTCCAAGGTATGAATCGAAAGGTCATGAAATTCTGTTTTTTTTCTTAAACTATCTATTTTTCAAAATTCCTAGCCGTTTTTATGTAATTCAGCAAAATGCAATCATATTTTTTCTAAAGGAGATGTTTTTTTTATTTTCCCGGGATAACAGTTGGGTTTACTAAAAAACTGCAAGACACATACAAGAGAGAACTAAATATTATCTGTCCAACTAAAAAAAAAAACGAAATCAGACAAATATGAGCTGAGAAATGGGCTATTACATAAAGTCGTTATCCGCCATCTATGAATGGCCACCATATTGTAAAACTACCGATTTGAGATGTCCATCACGGATTTTAATTATCCCTGACATAAGTTAAATCAACTGTATAAGTGGCATTTATTCCCTCCGAATTATACCCAAACCCTCAAAAATGGCGTTTGGCTCATGGACTATTAAATTGATTTTGTATACGTGTAAGGATGTTAGAAAATACCGTAATACGTGCTTGTAGGGTGCTTTATGTTGGTTATTTACTTAATATTTGTTAGGTACCTACTGAAAGGGAGGAACCTACTTATTGGTTAAGTATGGCTCTTAGAGCACTGTACAAGACTTCTTAATCTCAGGGCCAACATATAGGACTCTAAATAAAGTATAACTGAAATTGATTGGGTTCTTATTCTTGTACGCTACAAAATGCGGCCGTTGATACCTTGACATACAACTAAGTGTAGCTTGCTTTAATGTTATCAGAGTTCAAAATGTAAACCTTTAATGAGTAAATACATATAGGCTATGAGCCGGAGTAAGCAGGTAATTACTTATGTCAACACACTGGTTATAATAAGATACTGGAATCACTCCGCTCGTAACAATAAGTTATCACAATTAGTACACTATAGTGACCTTTAGTTCAAAGCTTAATAGCTACAGTTTTATTCATTTGTCACAAGATAGAACTCGTATTCTTCTCTGTAAGCACACACAACACAACATACGATGTCAAGGTTCTGGTTCAACGGACATATGATATCAGGCTGTACTCAGCAGAATTTACGCTACACACACATGGGAAATGTAGTATGAATCATAACGATGGGCTAACAGTAAACGAGAATATGTTATTAACTGCTTTCAACATAATCCACGCTCTTTTACAAATCGAGTGGACAGCACTTTGATTTGATAACCTATAAACACAACCAATATTTTGAGTTAATATCTTGTATTCATAGNACAAGATTACAACTTCCTCTCCGAACGTAAAAGAAAAGCAAACAACCCTCAGTGAAAATAGTCAAGTCCCCCTCTTTTCCTAACGGGTCTTGGACCAAACATCTTCTTTCTGTATCGCAATAGCCGCCATAAACAAGATGCGACCTACTTCCACGCAGTGAGCATCCCAGAGAAAGTACAGCTATTTACTCATTCACCTCAACTAAACCATTAAAATCATTTCATACGAAATATGCCTAAATCAACCCCTTACGGTCAATATAGTTTATACAATTTACACACAAATTAGATGTATCCATTGTAGAGGCGCTACATACCCCCACAAAAAATTAAAGAGTTCGGGAACAAAGTTTACGAACTAGCATAATTACTAACACTAATTTACTACCAACTAAGATTACACTTGAAAAACAATTATAACCATTGTCATTGCACCACTAACGTCTTATAATAATAATAATTCAAATTTATATACAGACTCATCAGATTGTCCACCATTACCACACTACACTCGGTCACTGTTTGTTGACAATCACTTTACCACTTTTGCCCTCTCAATCAAATCAATCAATCAATCAATGACAAGTATTGTTGACACCCCCAAGGGGGTGAAAACGACTGCTTCAGCCAATGGCTGCTTCAGCCCGTTGGTAANCTATAAACACAACCAATATTTTGAGTTAATATCTTGTATTCATAGAGATAATTAGATCAACCATAGAACACTAGGAAAGTCACAGTTAATGGATTGAAACAGAATGCAAATCACATTAAGCGAAAGTGTCAATAACTAGAACACGGAATCAGACCTCAGTCAGGACCTGAGCTTAGCAAGCTCCAAGTAAATAAATAAATAAATAGATAAGTAAAGTTTATACTTTGTCAAGTACATACGATACCAATATACATCCGAGGCTTGGCGACGATTCTACNGCAGATTATATGTACGACTCCATTCGTCATAAGACGATGTCGTCCGTTCAGGATTCAAACTTAGAGAGAGTATATCTGCTTATCGTCCCATATTATATAGAAAAAAGCTCGCCTCATTGTGTCATAAACCCCGCAAGGTTCGATCAACCACGAGGTCTCCGTATCTGCTTATTTGACTAAATTCCCCAAGNCATCACGACAAGCATTGCCTCCAGGGGACTTACGCGCATTGACGATGGCTTGGACCTATGGACTCTATTTCTGGCTGATCTTTTCCTGGTATGACTGTTTTAAAAGTTTAATAATATATTTCTGCAGACGTTTCCCATTAAGAAATAACAATTTTCAACTGAGCAATAATGTTAACTGCTTCTGTAATCAAGATGCCTTCATTTCTCTCTTGCTCCAAAAAACCGTCTAACACTCTTAAAGTTAGGCATGTCATCCCACCGCCGATTGCGAATTTCAGTAGCAATAACTCATAACTGCCTCGGTGTCCCTCACGACAAACAATTACTCATAGCTTCTTCCCCTAATAATGAAATGGATGTTCTCATATCTAAAAGTGCATTTAAAGAAACATCTCTCACTGCAATCCGTAGGAAAGGTTCTACTTCTTCCCTCACATCATGGTGGACCCTTGCTATTGCCCGGTGGTCAGTTCATTAGCCCAGTATATGCATCTCTTTTCCGCGATGGCCCCCTGCTGTCCTCGCGGATTGCGGCATATTTGACCGTTCGTTCCCTTCCGAACAATCCCACTGCCTGTGCCCTGACCTAGAGCATCGCACTTACATCTGCTTTGCTAAATAGTTCCTCTCTCACCTCTCTCTCTTTTTTCCACACCCCATTTCTCTGACTTTCGACCCAGTGTCTTGGGTCTAATACTTCCCACTGTAATATCATTATGCCTCTTCTGGGATTATCTCTGTTAACCCTTTCGGTGTCGTGTCTCGCCTAGTACCTGATTCTGATACTTCTAGCNCCTCATTCGATCCCCTATTTCTCAATAAGTACCTGGTACCTCCGTTCGTGGCCATTATGCAGACATGGGCTGCTTAAAAAAAAACGATATGACCATAAATCCCGGACTCGAGCCCCCAAATGTAACAACCCCTTACCAGGAGCGTTAATCTCGCCTCATGAGCCCTCTGCTTCATAGGCGTTACAACAACAAATGTCCCAAAGTTCACTAATATATTAACCTATGAACGGAGAACCAGGTNCCGTTATAAGTGGTTTTTCGATATTATTGTACTGCACCTTTTCTGTCTGTTTTTAGTTGGTCTATTCGGATCCTGAGTTTGGGCACCCTCTCCCAATCTGTAAATTTCAAGATATAGGAAGGGAGGGATAGAGAGATTGTGAATAGTGGATAGGATAGTAATTGTGGCATGGGAGAATAGCTAAGATGGAGGGAGTTTGATAGGAACAATAAGAGAAGGAGAGAAAACAATTGCATTTTGCCTGAGAGGGATGGAGATCAAGGTAATTGGATAAGGTTAAATACATACAATAGTTGTATATCTATTACATATAACAGTGACTAGAGAATTGACTGGAGGATACAGAGAAACTTATATCCAAATTGGAGGGCAGGGGGACAAAACACTGTTCTCACAGAAGTGACCAGAAGATAGAGATTCTTACTACTAAACATAAAGACTAGAGGATACAAATACTTATATCTATATTTCGAGTCGAGGGGACATAGACATTACTATGTAAATAGCAATTTATTGAAGAATAAACGGGTAAAAAATATAGGTTAGCAAAGCTTACAGTTAGATAGAAATATATATAGAATTGATGGGAAAACCCTTTATAGCAACCTATTGACTAGAGTTTTGAATGTGAGGAAATATAGGGACAAATGAGAAGACAGCTAAGAGGAGGAACAGGGTGAAGGAAATCGAGGAAGAGATAGAGAAAATTACATACAATAATTTATAAGCTATAGCAGTGACTAGAGAATTGACTAGAGGATACAGAGAAACTTATATCCAAATTGGAGGGCAGGGGGACATAACACTGCTCTCACAGGAGTGACTAGAAAGATGGAGATTCTTATTACTAAACATAAAGACTAGAGGATACAAAATACTTATATCTAAATTACAAGTCGAGGGGACATAGACATTACTGTGTAAATAGCAATTTATTGCCCTCTCAACACTCACCCCTTATTTCACGCACTAGTTTCAGCTTAACTGACCGTGACCTTGACCATCGCAATACTTGGTGTCCTTCATGAATGGACTCACTGTGAACCCTTTTCGGATACTGTAGATCCTTCACTTCACAAACTCACACAAGTAACCACCCTATTCGCACACAATCCACAAACACCATAAAGTACTGGCCCCCACACTGCCGTTTCCGTCCATCTCTTGCTATCTTCTTTCTTGCCCTCTTAGCGCCATTCTTCTTCCATTCCATCAAATTTCTGGGTCCTTTATCTTCTTTTGACGTCGTCTTTCTCACATTATTTGATGTATTCTTTCTCTACGCTGCAATGCAGATCGTGTTGCGCTACGTTTACCACACTTACTTCTTGTATCAATTAACACTTAAATTACCGCCCATTCAGCAGCAATACTAGGTGTCTCCCAAAGTTTTTTCTTAATTACAGGTTGCCTCTGGACTCTGATTGTGTCGCGGTTTTAATTGGTCATCAAGCGCAATCCCTACTGATCCTCTGTTTGTCTTCCTTCACTAGCTGATAGATATTTTCTGATATTCGCNCCAAGAACGCTTCCCGAACTTTCTGAAAGGTAGAAAATAGTGCCAGTATTTGTTATCTTAACAGCTGGTGTGTAAGTGTTTTGCTCTTAAGTGTTGGTGTAAAAGGCTATCATTCAAGTGGTGAAATTTAGTGCACCTATAACGACTGCAAAGGTATTAATACATAGTGTCAAGTTAAATGTGACCAAAGGTATCATTCCGTGAAACAAAAGGGTTAAATCTTTAACTAGATACCTGAAATTAATGTATACCGGAGAATTAGGTTACAAGTCATTAAGATGTCTTCTAAATTATGTGTGTGTAATATGTTGGAATTTTGTATTGGAAATTGTGTTTTACTTACTATGTGGCGACAAACTCATGGGTTCCTAATATTTTTTGGAAACANGTATGCTCACATTAAAGGAATCCAACACGAATTGATCGATAAAGAGTGTCGTACACTTATATAAATTATAGGACTTAAGGAAAATGCAACGTGGGGAACTAGGGGTAAAGTTACAAGATTAGCAAATATACTGCTAACGGTGCGCCGTACTGTCGTCCAACTAGTTAGAGTACAAAGTATATAGACTATGCTTTGTCTTCGTCAGGTGTTTGTGGGTGCTTGTCAACCACTTCAATTTGAACGTCTTCTGTGTTTAGGTTCTCTAGAGCCTCAGGGTAGAGACCTGTCAACCAGTCGTATACTCCTACATCTGAATGTTGACTAGGAAGTAATTTTACGCTGTCCTTGTGTGCCAGGAAAGTCAGTTTCTTTATCTTCGGCATTTCCCATGCCTTTTTCCCTAGAGTCCGTGCATCTTTCTCTAAACTGTTCGAGGCACTTGCAAAACTAGTGAAGCTTTTATTTTTTCCTTTGAAATAGTATATCCACTATTCAACGACCTTAGGCTCATCCTCTGGATTTAGGTTTTCAGTAAAGACAATTACATGTAATTTTTCTTTTGTTTCCGAAGATGACACCTGACCCATGTCATATATAGTTTGTGTTTCAGTTGAGGTGGATGGTATTGTTGCTTCGTCTTGTGTAATAGGTTTAATTGTTTCATCAACTTTCTCTGAACGGTCGCTGTTAACTTCGAGCAACTCTCCAGCCACGTTTAATCTATCTATCATATTTTGAAGCTGTGACGTACTTCCACGAATTTTCGATGGTGCTTTGTTAGTGTCGGGGAAGTTTGTATATAACTTAAATTCACTTTCAGGTTTATGAGGTATGTTCTCTGGTGTCAGTGGTGCATCTTGTGCTGCGCTGTTTTCATTTGCATTTGTAGCTCCTGTTACAACGTCTGCATCCTGTTCCGTATTGTTTATATTGAAACGCCACGGTTTATGTCTCCCTGTTGGTGTTAGCGAACTTGAGTCAAAGAACGAAATTAGATCCGCTACGGTGCGAGAAGTTGCGACGCGTGGCGTGGACGTTATTACACAATCGTCGATTAACGAATATTCTAACAGTTCGCTTTGATTTTCAAACGTGTCGTCAACTGGTTTTAATTCTTCTAGTCCATTCTTATATTTGTTGGTTAATAATTCTATCCTTTGTACTGTTTCCAAAATGTCCATTTCTGGATTAGGATTACATACGGGCTCGTGCATTGTCTTTCAGTCTCTAACCAAGATTTCGTAAGGGTATTTCAGTTTCTTGAAACATTGGCGGTTATGTTTCGAGGGTAAGAACTTGAACTTTCAGATGAAGTTTGACTTTCAATATCTGAGTTCGAAATTGAATGTAGTGGATTATTCGTTTTCCAAATGTCATACATTATATTTCTAGCCTGTGTATANGCTACCTCCGACTCTACAGATGTGGTGCTACAGTCCTCCCATTCAGAATCCGAGAGTGAATGGGCAGTTTGGTTTTCATTATGTCGAAGTATGACCGCCTCCTGTAATTCATCTAAGTACTCTGTTAATGAATTGTATGCGTCATTGCTCGGTATGTGGCTTAGACCATATTGCTTCGCGACTACAACTTTTGTTTTTATTTCGTCCAAAAGGCCTGAAAATTGTGTTTGAAACCCAGCGTCATTTTCAACTTGTCGTAGAGAGTTTTCTAAGTCTGAACACAAGTGGTCCTCAGAACTGCTATGTGTACATCTCTTGAACGTAAATTATAGCAGGTCTTTAATAAAACTTCTTTATTATGTGGAGCGTATTGGTTGTCTAATAATTGTTTTTTATGATCTACAAATTTGTTGTTCCCTGAATTAACTGTGCTTCTGAGAAAGTAATTGTGTTTTGAACCGTTGTCATGTTTCCATTCTAACGTTTGAATATTCATCTGTAGACGTGTATGGTTGCATGCGTTGGTCTCCCCCTTTATTCATTCCTCTCTCTCCATTCCTCAGCACGTACAGGCCGGCTGGCTCTTCGCTGGGAACGGCCGAACCCCCTCTTTCTTGCATTCTCTCTCTCCTTTCTTCTACTTCTCTACACAAAGGTAGGCCATTTCGACTTGCGACTCCTCTCTCTCTCTCTCTCTCCTCCATCACATACGAGTTGGAGAAGACACCACGTCCCTGCCTCTCTTCACTTTCCTCATCTGTCTCAGAAAAGGAAGATGGACTCTCCCAGTTTCCTCTCTCTCTCTCTTCCCTGTGTGTGTAATAATTANACACTGCCATTCGTTTGCCGAAGTTGTTATCCGCGCATTGAGGAGATGAATGAAAATATTGTTTTACAGTCTCTAGAGTTCGCGTTTGTGAGCCATTTATTTCCGCGCTGTGTGGGTTTTTGTTGTTTTCCACATAAACCATTGCATTATCTGCACCTGTACAGTCTGAATCTCGACAAGTACTCCGTAAGAAGTAGTTGTGAGTCGTACGTTGTTGAATATTTGCGTTTGTTGTAGTTGTGTCAGTATCTTCAAGAAATAAAAAATCGTCCAAATTTTCGTCTTCTTCTGACGCGTTGGTATATTCATCTGATGATGTAGCAAGTTCCTCGGTTTGATTTGTGCCGTATGAAAGATGTTCTAATTCTTGTTCTTCTTGTACAAGTTTTTTATTCGCTATTTCTTCCTCGTCCGCTGAGTCTTTCTCTAAGCCCTTTTTTATCTGCTCAGTTGATGGTAATTCGTCAGTAACGTATGCGTGTTTCAGCTGGTCCTTGTGAACACTGTACTTCTATTTAGAGTCATAAATGTGTTGTATCTCATATGTGTTATTGTCAAACAAACGGAAGACACGAAAAGGACCCTTAAAATTTGCAGATAATTTGTGTGAAAGTCCTTTTCTCCATTGAAAATTCTTGGCGTAGACTAAGTCACCAACCAAAAAATTCGTTTTAGAACATGTTTTTTTGTGTTTGAGCGGCGTTGTCATGGTTTGACTTACGCAGATTTTCACGTACTATATCCTATATTTGATGTAAATTGGTATGGATCTCCAACGCATAGGTCCTTTCATCCATGCTGAGGGCATAGTTAGTCCTTGGTTTATTGATGAGTAAAGTGTATGGTCAAGTAGGTTCATACCCGTATAGGAGATAGTTTGGTGAGTATCCGGTGCTTCTGTTAATCGCGGAGCGCAGAGCGAGCAACGTGAGTGGGAGAATATTTTTCCATTCCGTTTGGCGTTCATTGACATACATTTTAAGAATTTGTTTGAGAGACTTGTTAACGCGTTCGACGGACCCATTAGAACACGGTGAGAAAACTGTTATAAATATATGTTTTGTTCACATCATTTTATTAACTTCCTCTAATAAGCTGCTTCTGAAATTTGATGCGTTGTCTGTCATTAGTATTTCTGGAATGCCGTATCTCGCAATTATGTTGTTCACAAGGTATTGAGCTACAGTTTTTGCTGTCATATCGTGAACCGCAAAAGCTTCAGTAAACTTAGTTAAAAACATTGAAAAACTAAAATGTAACGTTCTCCAGTGTCAGTTCTAGGAAGAGGACCTGTAAAATCACATGCGATGTGCTGGAACGCTCTGTCAGCATAATTAAGAGTATGTTCCAATATCTCTGCTTTCTTAATAGGGCTCTGTTTCAACGTTTGACATTTTGTACAGGATTTCACGTAATTTTTGACATCCCTGTACATTCCGTCCCAAAAGTAAAATGGTTTTAGCCTTAAAAGAGATTTTTCCAGTCCAAAGTGTCCTGCTGTGATTGAACTGTGAGTCAATTCTAGTACCATGTTTTGCAGTTGGGGTGGTACCACAATTTGTAGCGTGTCTTGGTTTTGTTTGTCTTTCGTTGTTTTGAAAAGAGCGCCTGTCTCTCCAAGTACGTAACCTGGTATTATTTCGTACTGTTCAAGACGAGTTATTAAATTTTGGAGCTTAGGCGTGTCCCGTTGGGCTTTCCTGAAGTTTGCTAATGAGAGATTCATTGATTGATATTCCGTCTGAATGTTAGAAATTAAATATTCGTCATCACCATCCTCCAAATTAGTGGCTTCTTCTTCTGGAACTAGGCGGCTAAGCATGTCCGCTGTCGTGTTACTTGAACCATCGACATGTGTAATGTCTAAGTCGAATTCGTCGAGGAATGTCAGCCATAGAGCCATCAACGAATTTACTATTTTTAGTTTTTTAATGTACGAAAGTGGTTTGTGGTCACAAAAGATCGTAGTTTTAGAACAAAGTATTTCATTTCTGAAATATCTACATTCTTCGAAAATTGCATAAAGTTCGAGTTGAATTACTGGGTAACGAGTTTGTGAGTCACTCAGTTTTTACTGAAGTATGCGATGGGGTGGACACCATCTTCAAATTTCTGCATTAAACATGCTCCAATGGCACATTGACTTGCGTCGGTGAATAGTAGAAAATCGTTGTCAAAATTTGGTAGTTTCAACACTGGGGCAGTTGTTAAACAATGTTTCAGTTCCTCGAAACTGTCCTGGTGTATCTCAGTTCATTGAAATTTATTTTTGTACTAGTGAGGTCTGTTAAAGGCTTAGCCAACTTCGCAAAGTCCTTTATGAACCTCCTGAAGTAGTTACATGCACCAACAAATGATTTTATTTCCTTGACATTACGCGGTGTGGGCAATTTTTTAACTTTTTCCACGTAAGCAGGATTTGGTTTGATACCATCTTTAGATACAACATGTGATAAGTAGGTGATTTCTTTACATCCTATAGAACATTTTTTAGGACGTAGTTTTAAATTGACTTGTCGTAATCGATCAAATAAACACTTCATTGCCTCCATATGTTGCCCCCAATCAGATGTGAATAATATAATATCATTGAGATAGCATTGTAGATTTTGTGTAATGGGAATACCTGCACAAACTAGGTCAGTCAATCTCTGAAATGCTGAAGAACTGGGCTTTGCCCCCTGGGGTAGCATGGTGAAATGATACATTCTTCTATTTGCCATGAAAGCTGTTATTGGTCTAGACTCCTTGTCGAGCTCCATTTGATGGAAACTGGTTGTGAAATCGAAAGACGAAAACACAGAGTGCTGGCTCATATGTTGGAGTGTATCCTGAATATTTGATATTTGGTATGTATGGTTTTTAGGATGGCGTTTTGACTTCTCAAATCAAGTGTCCAGCGATACGAACCGTCCTTCTTTTTGACGAAGAGGATAGGACTTATATGGTCAGAGTAATTTATAGGTTCAATTATCCCTGATTTTAGCATTCTTTCGATTTGAGTTTGTAGTTCGCCCTCTAGTTTAATTGGTATGCGGTAATTATGTGCCTTCTTTGGGACTGCGCCTGGTATTTTATGAAATTTGTACGTCATTAAATTCGAAAAACTCAGCTGTGTGTCGGTTTTCGCAAAAATGTCCAAGTACTGTAAAATAATTTGTTCTACTTCTTTCCTTTTCTCAGTTGTTAGATGTTAAAGGTTAAAGTCTTTTAATGTGACGACGTCGTCTTCATTGACATGATTAATCATCAGGTTGCCACCTGTGTGCGTTCTCATGTTGCTGTGTGGTGCGAGCTTGCGAGTGTCTTGTTCTCTGTAAGAACGTGCTTCGTGGCCATTTTCTTCTATTATGTCATTCTCAGACACTGAGTATATTTGACCAATTATTTCATCATCCGGAATCGTAACATCTATATCTCGTATATTTAAAACTTTTATGGAAATTTCTCCATTTAATCTTTTTGCTAAAGAGTAGGCGCCGTAAACTGACGTATTTCCCATTTTAGGTTGAAAAAATATGTTTTCACCATCTGAAAATGTTTTACCCGTTTTAACTGGTAAAATTATTTCACTGTGAGCCGGTATAGTGTAAGAAATCCTTGTTGAAATATTTGTCACATTGTCGCTTTCTTCAAACGCTTCTTCTTCTTCTACAACTTTATTTTGGTGTGCATCTATGCTACTATAGTCATTCAAGGTTTCATAAATTGGCCTAAAGGTTCGTGGTCAATTATGCCGTCTTGTGTTGGTACACTGCTATTTATTTTTCCTTTCTGCTTACGTGCATTCATTACTGGTTCAGCGTAAATGTCTGTAACACAATCTTGAAATTGTACCCTTTTCTTACTTTCATTTTTCTTGCCTTTTACTGTAGCTCCAATAGTGGCTTCTGTGTGCTGACTTGAACTTGGCTCCATTTTTGTGTAATCCACTTCCATATTTTGGAATCTAGGACTAAAAGATGCCGTGTTTTTTGTCTGTGTCACAGTCGAAGTTTTCGTAGAGTCTTCAGAATGTTTGCTGGCCCTATTTCTGGTTTTCTTGTTCTTGTGGTACTCTTTTTTCTTCCCTATGATGTGAACTGCGAGTTTTGAAGTTACGTCATTCAATGTACACGGTAATTCTTTCCTTTTCCCTAGTTTCAGAGTATTTTCTTTTGCATTATATATCGCATTGTTATTCCTGAGGAAATCAACGCCGATTATGCCATTATACTCCGTCATTTGAGGAAACTTTGTTATGATAAACTCATGTTTGAATTGTGTATTCCTAAGCTCAATTTGAAGTGTATATGAGCCGAACGTCTCAAGAACTTGACCGGTGACGCTTTTGAACTTCCTGTAATCAGGAAATTTCTTCAACTTTTTTGTCCAAATGTAGGTTTCAAAATACTCCTTATCAAGTAATGATATCGATGCTCCAGTATCTATTAGACACACCATTGTCACACCATTCAAGTAAGTTTCGATTGATGGACAGTGTCCAGACCTCGTAGGACTATTTTCTGAAGAAATTTGGAACCATGTATCTATTTGTTTTCCATTATTTCCTTTCTCTGCAGGCTCCTCGGATAGAAAGCGTTCTAGTTTAAATCTTGTCTGTTTGAGCTAGGCTTGTCTCCCGAGTTGTTTCTAGACGTAGGCACATTTCGTCTGTTCCTTTTTTGTGAAGGACAGAACTTTTGGAAGTGACCTAGGCCCATACAATTACTGCATTGTACTTCATCTCTCTGTCCATTTTGTTGACCATAGGTTCAAGTCTGGTTCGAATTTCTGTAACTAGTGTTGTTTTCATAGCGATTTGTGTTCCTGTTGCTGCTGTCGTCATCATATCTCCTCCTGTCTCTGTAGTTATTAGCGGATACATTTGAATAATTCTGTTGTTGTCGCGGACCACGAGAGTTTGACCTCTGTCTGTAGTTTTGATCATATGTTCGAAATCTATTGTCTGATCGACTTATAAAATTTCCATTGTTCCTGGTTCCACCATTCCCTTGTTGGTAGGTATATCGATCTTGGTTATTATTTCGGTAATAGTTCGATTGTCTGTTTTGTTGTGGATTAGGTCTAGAGTCGTTCCTGTAGTTCGATTTGCTGGCAGTATCCTTTATCTGAACTTTGAGTTCGTTAACAGATGCAATCAATTCTTCTATAACTAACAGCTGTTTTGTGCTGTTCCTAGTTTTCGGTTGTTTCTGTTGGACTGTTGCGACATGATTGGATGGTTGCTTCTTTGCTTGAGTACAAGAAACAGCAGTTTCTTCAATTTTCGCGGCGGTTATCGCGTCTTCAAAAGACTGACA
>KZ881330.1:21181-31592 GCA_003456935.1 Machilis hrabei
TTCATAAACTGTTTGAAGTAGAAAATTCGTTTTTGCAGTGAAATTCTGCAAATACCAAACAAAGACCGAAATGGAAAAAGTAAAACTATAGCTCACTTCAACATTCTACCCTTTACACGCTATTGCGTGATGTGTTAAAAACTATAGTGTAATAAGTGCGTAATCTGAGTTCAAATTCAAATCAGACGTTGTTTTTTAAGAATTCAGATTGCGCGCTTCATAAACTTTAGTTTTTAACAAATCATACACCAGCGTGTAAAGGGAAGAAGTTTGAAGTGAGCTATAGTTCTACGTTTTTCATTTCAGTCTTTGTTTGGTAATAGTAACAAAAATGCACTTGAAATAGGCGTTTCCCGCGCTCTGACTGAAGCCGACTCTTAAGGTGATTTCCGCCCTTTCGCTTTGCCTTCCGAATATTAATATTGGCACCCGACCGGGCAGTAAAGGAAGTACTTAAGCCAGATACAGGTTGGTTGGAAAGACAGTCGGACTTGGCACCAGTCAGCGTAAGCAGAAACATCATGGCAACGGATCTCCTGCAATACGAAGTTCTTTTAGTGGCCAATCTTCAGCTCACGCTCCAAACACGGCAGTTGGCCTTGTCATGGACCAGCCAGAGTTCAGAAAGTTCAGCTTTATATCACGTACACACTCCATGCTTCAAGTTTACCTCATGCTCAAGGGATCACTTAAAAGTTGGGAGGCACAGCTTAAAGAAAGGGGAGTTACCTTCAGCATTCATCACAGAGACGCTAGCACCTTTACCGAGCCACCTGATCCTACACATACCACAGACCAATCCATACAAACGGTGGAACTTTCTTTTTTTTTAGAGTATAATGAGTACGCACCACAGTTGACTCCACTTTCGTTACCTAAACCCAAGACCAAAGCCAGCAAACCTTGACCGTCACAAAAACCTTCACCGCCACGTATTTCATCACAACCTATGCAACCAGAACCTAAGCACCAAGACACCATATCTAAACAAATTACCTCACAACCTTCCTCGAGATATCGTTCAAAGTTCACAGCAGTCATTAAAAATGTGGACCACAACATTAAGCAGCAGCAGATAGATACAGCATTAACTATTAGCAATATTGATTTTCATCACAGCATTCGCATCACTGCAAAATCTACAAACCGTTTGACCAAATACATCAGAGTCTTCTTGAAAACATCAGCACAAGTCGATCAATTAATCAGTAACAGCATCACCATTCTTGGCAACAAGTATGAAGTGGAAGCTTCGCATCCAAAGTCAACAGTCAGCACAGCTAGAACGATATCTCACCTTTCNAAACATCCTTACCTACCAAATTTCCAGCACCTCAATAGGCAAATTTTCAATCTACTTCACAATTATCACAACGAATTACTCAAAATTTCCTCACAACATCCAAACACCAAAACCAGAAACCTACACCAAGCTAACAAGCATTAAACCACAAAAACGCACCTAACCAAAGCTAAGCAATTAGCTCTGAAAAGGACCACTCCCAAATCCCTTCCATCAGCACTTCTTCGGCTAGCTCTAAGACGGCCGCCAACTTGACGACATGCTGAGTCTCTAAGCGGCGTGGATACCGCACTCGGATCAGAGAGAGAGTGACGTGGATGCGCTGTGGAACTTTCACCCATGTAAGTCGCAACAAAGTGCATTCCAGCTAACCAACCAATCAGGATGCCCAAATAACGCTCCAACAAGCAAGCTGCTCACATGGCTACCTTAACGGTGCCAACGGAGGAGCAAATCTACTTTCTTCGGGAGCACAACGAGGANGAGTCGGACCCGTATATCTACCAGCTGTTCGGCTTCATCAAGTCTTCATTCAGTAATGCCCAGATGGTTGAGTTGAAGGCAGTCTTCAGTCATTACTCCAATATCATCTTGGAGGCCATCGATAAAATCGATGAAGACCAGCCAGTCATCGCCCATGTGGATACCCAGGTAAGCATGGATACCAATACAACCTCAACCCAAACAGATCCACCTACCACCAAATCCACAACAACCCAGGTAGAAATACCACAAACACCCATCTCACCTACCAAAACAGCCGTTTTTCACGGCTATAAGAGTACAACCACCAAATCCCAAACCTACCAAACCCAAATCTACCAAACCTAAACAACCAACCCAAACCTCTCCCAATAAAACTAGTCCTCCCAAGAGGAAGCAACGTTTGGCGTTTTCTGATGTCATCACAGATGTGCCGCTCTCCACATCGCCTAGCGAGGTTGAGACGGCGCTTACTCAGCAGAAGCTAGACTTCGTGCGTTGTGTACGTGTTGTCAGTAGATCGTCGAACACGGAGACTCCCTATGTGAGGGTCTTTGTGCCAACACAGGAGGCTGGCGAAGCCATTATTTCTGTCATGGTGGAGATAAATGACAGGCGCCACACCGTGGAAGCATCGAGGCCCAAACATCGGGAGTAGTGGCCCACTCATCCCAGCACCCAAGCACTCCAAACCCAAAACCACAACCAACTCCAAACTTTCCAAATCCATTTTTCACCCATTTTTCCCATTCTACACACCTCAATTTCCTCCAAGTAGTGGTATGCCATGCACGGCGTGTCATCAGNTCCAGAGGTGATTATGTAGATTTAAGGTATAGTGTAATATAGTGTGTAATACTCTTTATTTCAGGTAACAGTTATTGTTTAAATTATAGAAGTGTTGCATGAAAACCAAGTGTGACTGTGAATAAACGATGCGTGAAAGAATGTGTGTCAGGTGACGAATAGATGAGTGAATTCCCGAAGAGAAAGTGTGTCGCAACAAGGATGGAAATACCAGGTCAAACTGGGAAAGCCTAGTTGTTGTACGTGTGAAAGGTGACGCCGAAACCTATGACTGGTCAGCAGAGAACAGAATTGGGCAGTGTAACAACTGAAAATTCGGGTAGAGTTCAAAGCAAGACACAGTCACGGAAGAAAGCGAGCACAACCCTACCTTTTAATGCATGTTGAATGAACAAGAGAGAGAAATAGTTTTTGGATAAAAGATGGTGAATGTTTTGATCCTTGTATGACAGTTGGTGATTGTGTATATTGTATCCTTCTAAAAATCCGTCACTCTANCTTTAGAAATTCCTTCTTCTAGGAACCTACTAACAAACAACCCGTCATACCATTACCAAGTCATCAACCCGCAAGTTTTTTCTCGTTTAGTTCCTAAAGCTTTACGTGTTTTTTTCCTGCAAAACATCACCCTAAATACCGTCAATTTTCTAAATACCCGTCATTATCCTCGAGCTTAGAAATGCTTTAGCAGAACTAGCTCACATCCTTGCATGTCAATCTTTCTAGATATTCTAACACGCATGCGGCAGAGATGGTAGTNACTTTGGTTGGCCATCATGCCTCTATGTCCGGTGGTGCGTNCAGGGGCACCACCATTAAACCTTTCTTTTGTCCTTGCGGCGTGGTTAGCTTCAACATCTTCATCATATATCTACTTCTACTGTTTCTTTCTACGGAGGATGTCGACATAAACTAAATTGAGACAGGAGACAGTAGAATCTTAAGTCATCAGCGTCAACATCAGCCCTTTCTTCTTCTCTTTACTTAACTGAACGGAAAGACAGTCGCGCCGACAAAGCAAACTCGACGGGTCTTGTGGTCAGTTGTATGACCCTTTTACCAAACTTGATTTGCAGCGAGCCAGTGGCCCAACAAAGCTATTCCAAAACTCACTTTTATGAAATGCCGTTTGACAATATTTCGAAAATACAAAATACCAAGACTTCGGCTCTACAGCTCTGGGCATTATATTCATTTAATTATCAGTTGCAAATTTTAACGATCCTTTGTTAACTGATCAGCCTAATTTCTAACGTGATATATGCACTACACGTTATTACTTTAGCTTGCTTAAAAATAATAGTATAAGTTGGCTTAGATGCACTGAAGTTCATTTAATGCGCGTGTGCAAACACACACATGCACTGCACGTGTGTGTGTTTGTTCTTGTTTGTGTACGTGCAGGTGCATGCATGTGTAGGCCTATATAGGGCTGATATGAAACAGTAGACAAACTCTCCTTAGCTCGAATTTTCGTTGAAAAGTAATTGGACTACCTACTTTTTCATAACGTTTTGCGAACGATGCGCTGTTTCAGTGTAAAATAAGATATCCAATTTAAATACGGCAACTGAAGATGTGGTACGAGTTTAATTTTGTGTCATATTTGTAGCTCCATGGCAATGTTTTGGATATCGTATAGGGGTAATGTGAGTGCACGGTGATATTTTTGCAATAACATTTTTTTGTTTCTGTTATGGATAACAAACTTAACAGTTAACTACATAGATGATTCAATTGTTTTATAATTATTTTAGTAACACAGTTTATTTTTATTTTGCGATTTTGATCACATTTGAAGAGTTTTTAGTTTTATTTTGCATGTCTAATTTTACTTTCTGTTAGCTATATTTTATTTAACATTACTATGTAATGCAAATCACATAATACAGGAGTAATAACTACTCTGGTTTTTAATTATTTGCACATATCAAGGTTAATATTTAACGTTTTTTAAATTTATTTTTAACCCAAACACAAACCGGAGAGAGAGTTATGTGACTGCTTTGTATTACGAGATAAGTTATTGAGTAATATAAAAAATGGCTAACAGAAAATCAAAATTAAATGTAAAAATATTTAAACACAAAATCACAGATTAAAAAGACAGTACTGCGTTACTAAAAATACTCAGTATTTGGCGCAAATAACCAATTTGTGTTGACGCGCCGGAAAACCAAACATCCATCCATCCATCCATCCATCCACTTAGTATTACAATTAATTATTACACTCATGTTACACGACGTTCAAAAACTTTAAACATTGTGTCTTCAAATGAATGCAATATTGCCACATCTACATATTCTGTCTTATTTTACATAGAAACAAACAATCGATGGAAAAAAGTTGTCACAGAGTAATCTACTTATTTTTCATCAAAAAGACGAGCTGCNTAGAGTTTATGAGTATCTTCTATTTCATATCCGCCCTGTATGCATGTTTATGTGTGGAGGTGAGAGCGTAATTACGTACACTTATGCACAAATACTTATATACANATAATACAGTGCATATAAATCAAGGCTTCTCGATCCTCGCTGGCGTTCTCCTTAGTTCCCTGTTCAGTTAGGTCGTTTAATTCAGGAAGAAAGTGCTGATAGATGGCAATGCTTACATCCGACGCAAAACGCCAAAGCTCATAAGCGCCTGCTATAAACCCTACGATTAACGCATATCAATTATGGCCTTAAGAATGATGCACAGTTTTTTTAAACCTTGCGCATCTGAAAGCACATTTTTTGCACTAAAATTTGAGCATGGTTAGACAAATTGTGCGTGAGTGGGTGGGCTGACCCTAGAATTGACGCATATCAATTAAGGGTCAATTATGACCTTAGGAATGACGCACAATTTTTAAAACATAGCGCATCTGAAAGCACATTTTTTGCACTAAAATTTGGGCATGGTTATAAAAATTGTGCGTGAGTGGATGGGCTGACCCTAGAATTGATGCATATCAATTATGTATAAATTATTGCCTTAGGAATGACGCACAATTTTTAAAACATAGCGCATCTTAAAGCACATTTTTTGCACTAAAATTTGGGTATGGTTAGAAAAAATATGCGTGATTGGGTGGGCTGACTCTAGAATTGACGCATATAAATTATGGCCTTAGGAATGACGCACAATTTTTAAAACATTGCGCATCTGAAATCACATTTTTTGCACTAAAATTTGTGCATGGTTAGAAAATTTGTGCGTGAGTGGGTGGGCTGACCCTAGAATTGACGCATATCAATTAAGGGTCAATTAAGGCCTTAGGAATGACGCAAAATTTTAAAAACATTGCTCATCTGAAAACACATTTTTTGCACTAAAATTTGGATATGGTTAGAAAAATTGTGCTTGAGTGGGTGGGCTGACCCTAGAAATGACGCATATCAGTTATGGATCAATTATGGCCTTAGGAATGACTCACAATTTTAAAAACATTGAGCATCTGAAAGCACATTTTTGCACTAAAATTTGGGCATGGTTAGAACAATTGTGCGTGAGAGGGTGGGCTTACCCTAGGATTGACGCATATCAATTAAGGGTAAATTATAGCCTTAGGAATGACGCACAATTTTTAATACATTGCGCATCTGCAAGCACATTTTTTGTACTAAAATTTGGGTATGGTTAGAAAAATTATGCGTGAGTGGGTGGGCTGACCCTAGGATTGACGCATATTAATTAAGGGTCAATTATGGCCTTAGGAATGACGCATAATTTTTAAAACATTGCTCATCTGAAAGCACATTTTTTGCACTAAAATTTGGGTATGGATAGAAAAATTTTGCGTGAGTGGGTGGGCTGACCCTAGAAATTACGCATTTCAGTTATGGATCATTTATGGCCTTAGGAATGACGCACAATTATTAAAACATTGCGCATCTTAAAGCACATTTTTTGCACTAAAATTTGGGCATGGTTAGAAAAATTTTTTGTGATTGGGTGGGCTGAACCTATAATTGACGCATATCAGTATTGGATCAATTGTGGCCTTAGGAATGACGCACAATTTTTAAAACCTTGTGCATCTGGAAGCACATTTTTTGCACTAAAATTTGGGAATGGTTAGAAAAATTGTGCGTGAGTGCGTGGGATGACCCTAGAATTGACGCATATCAGTTATGGATCAATTGTGTTCTTTGGATTGACACACAATTTTTTTAACCTTGCGCATCTAAAAGCATTTTTTTTCACTAAAATCTGGGCATGGTTAGAAAAATTGTGCGTGAGTGGGTGGGCTGACCTTAGAATTGATGCATATCAGTTATGGATCTTTTGTGTCCTTAGGAATGACGCACAATTTTTTTTAACCTTCCACTTCTGTAAGCAAATTTTTTGCACTAAAATTTGGGCATGGTTAGACAAATTTTGCGTGAGTGGGTGGGCTGACCCTAGAATTGACGCATATCAGTTATGGATCAATTGTGGCCTTAGGACTGACGCATTTTTTTTAAAAACTTGCGCATCTGAAAGCACATTTTTTGCACTAAAATTTGGGCATGATTAGAAAAATTGTGCGAAAGTGGGTGGGCTGACCCTAGAATTGACGCATATCAGTTATGGATCATTTGCAGCTTTAGGAATAAAGCACAATTTTTTTAACCTTGCGCATCTGAAAGCACATTTTTTGCACTAAAATTTGGGCATGGTTAGAAAAATTGTGCGTGAGTGGGTGGGCTGACCCTAGAATTGACGCATATCAGTTATGGTTCAATTGTGGCCTTAGGAAAGACGCACAATTTTTTTAACCTTTCGCATCTGAAAGCACATTTTTTGCACTAAAATTTGGGCATGGTTAGAAAAATTGTGCGCGAGTGGGTGGGNTGGGTGGGGCTACCGTTACCCTGGCTCCACCCATTTTCACTACATCTTTCTGTTAAAACTAATTACGCAAAATTTTTTTTAACAAGTGAATCTGAAAGCACATTTTTTGCACTAAAATTTGGGCATTATTAAAAAAAATATGCGCGAGTGTACCATTACCCTGGCTCCACCCATTTTCACTCTAGATTTCTGTTAAAACTAATGGTGCACAATTTTTTTTTACTTGTGCATTTGAAAGCACATTTTTGCACTAAAATTTGGGCATGATTAAAAAAAATATGCGTTATTGGGTGGGGCCAGCTTCACGCATGTCGAGTTTCATATGTTATATCATCCAAAACATATCAGAAAATGCTTTTAAAAAAATTTGAAAAGAAAATAGCCGAAGAGGTGGTAAGAGAAGAAAGGAAAAGAAAGAGGGAAGAGGTCAAAAATAAAAACGAAGAAAAACGCTAAAGAGAGGAAGCGAAAAAAGCTAGAGGGAGAAAATGCAGGGTTAAACGTAACTAATAGGTATGTTTTTGGGAGGGGTGGAGGCGACGAAGGTCCTAAAAGATGGGAGAGAGCCACGAGATGGCCTGTTTAAGTTTTTGTTTGATCAAAAGTAAGATTTTTTTTCACCTTTCAATGTTATTTTTACCGTGGTCTATCATTATATCCAAGTGGTCAATCATTGTAGTTAGCCGGTCAATCACTGTGGTTTTTGTTAATCAAATTGTATTATTTGTGTGACCAAAATAAATTTAGTTTTTATTGAATATGACAGCTTTATACCTTGAAACAAACCTTCAAGTACATCTCTAAAAATTATCATTCCATTATATTCTTGCAACTGCGTATAAAGCGAGAAAAAATAAATATGTGCTCTAAAGCGTTCAATCATTGTATCTTCTACCCTATATCCGTACGTAAAAAACAGAAGTATTTCATTTTTAAGAGTTTAATGGATTAGCCTACTTTTAGAGGACAAGTAAAATTGAACTTATCAATAATGTATTTTGTTTAAATATTTATTTCCAAGAATTGCGATGAATAGTAATGTGTAAGGTGGAATATAAATAAACTCTAGTGCTCTTTATTTTAGTTGCAGATTATTATATTTGACGCATTTCAGAATGTTCGTATTTCTCAGAGTATAGCTCAAAATGCTACTGCTTCCTAAGTTGCCATTATCTTTGTCTTTTAGTCAGTGGGTACATTACATGATATATGTGAAACACAAAATATTCTTTCTCAAATATATTGTAAATAATCTTAAAAATTGAAAAACAAATGAGCGTATAATTTAACTATTTATCTTATCCTCAGGTCAACCGTAATGCTGGAAAAACTGTACATGTCCACAGGGATGTGAAACTTCTGCTTTTGTTTTTACAGCCTTATGTTTAATGTTGAAAATGGATTGAGTATATGCAATTGAATTCGAGTAATTTGTACTGTGTGGTACTTCAGATAGCCTACATCATATATTTATTTCAATGTTGCTTTCGCAACTCGCATACATTCGTCTGCAGAGTTACGACACATCCAAAGAAGTTTACTTATGTGTGGAAGAACTGTTACTCTAAAGCAAATAAGGTACTCTACACTAATACTTTAATACTTTGCCATTTAGATTGCTGCACAAATATAATGAGTTATACTTTACAATGACAATCCAGTATACCAATTGCGTTTCTTTGATGTAAAGAACAGTTTTTGCGTTTTACAATACAGGTCAAGTGTACCTTCTATTTCTCGAACTATCTCATATTGTTACAAATATATACACTCGAAATTAAATAATTATTTAATGTAATTTTCAATATTTTAAGCAGCTGTTACAAAAAGTTCATATTAGGTTTCCGTTTCTAATCAAATTTACTTCAGCAACAAAATCCTTTCAGATTAGAATTAGTGAGAGTGAGCTGTTCTTAGGAAATTGTTAGTATACTGTATATCTTACATTTTGCTATTTTTTTGTAACTTTCGTTAGGTCAACATATTAAAGGTTATTTAAAGTACAGTATCTAGCCATTCGTCACCGGACAACCTCAAAAAGTGCTTGGGATCGTCTGTACATGTGATACAACCTATAACCCTTTCAGACCCTGTACGCACAATTGTGCGGGTAGTGTATAAATGAATTTGGCGAGGCGTGAGTGTTTCCGGAGCCTATAAGTATGCAACCGGTGCAACTGTAAATAAGAGTAAGGTAAACAATGTTGACAAACTGAACTAAGCCTTGTCTGAAAGGGATAAAAGGCGGTGCCGATTGAGAATACACTCATATCAGCTACAGCAGTAAATATGGATAGACGACGCGAACTTAGTGAGGCGGAAAGAGGGATGATCATTGGAGACCACAGGTTTGAGAATTCGATCCGTGAGATTTCCAACAAATTTCAGATACCCTGGTCGACAGTTAGTGATGTTATCGTGAAGTGGAAGCGAGAGGGGGTCATGACATGCCGACCCAGACCCATTAAACCGAAAATATTAACAGATCGTGACTGTCGATGCTTGAAANATTAGCACAGTAAATCCCTTTCTTTGTCCACTGCGTGGGATGTGGTGTATATACCACAGTATCTCCCACACTGTAAGGAGCATCAACCTTAACGGCTAGTATTGCTTCTGATCGTGCCGGAATGGTAACATGTTTCCATTGCCTCACCGCAGCTGGTTCTCTTACTCTCGATCTCATTGTCTCTCTGGAGGTCTCTTCATCGCTGTCCGAGCTGTCGTGTCTCTGATCTGTACGCTTAGTAGCCTCTAGGGGTTGTACCTGTTGCCTATTTCGTTGAACTTGTCGTCTTTGTTTCTGCGACTTNCCTTTTCGAGTTGACCTCCGCCCCTTTCCTTGTGGGCTACTGGTTGGCTGCGTTTCTTCTTGTGTGTCCGTTCGCGTCTCTTGTTCAGAGGCTTCTCGTCGGATCTCCACGTTATCGCAGTTTGTCCTTTCCAGCTTATTCCCATCTGTAGGTGGCTGTCGGGTTACTCGAATTTCATGTG
>KZ881358.1:7135-17808 GCA_003456935.1 Machilis hrabei
CTAATGATATAAATTGTACTTACTGAGAAATAAGTCATGTTCTTTAGAGCAGGTGTTCAAAACGACCACCATACACCTCCATGCAACTGGTAAAGCGCCGAACCATATTATTCTTCCCTCTTCTTAAGANATCAACATCCACCATTTCAGAAGCAGCATAAACATTTCCTGTGAGTTCCTCTAGAGGGATAATTTGCATATACCAGCTCCTTCAAATGCCCCTGCAAGAACAAATACAGTGGGTTAAGATCAGGTAATCGTGGAGGCCCTGCAATAGATCNTCCACGACCAATCCATCGCCCTGGATACGTTGTATTTAAATACTTTCTCATGTTTCTTCAAAGGTGTGGTGGAGCACGGTCGTGTTGAAACCATAATATCCGCCGAACGGCTATTAGCAAATTATCCAGTAGCGTTGGCGATGAATGTTGAAGGAACGCACAATACTGTCGTGCATCTAGTCAAACCGGCAACAGGATATCACAAGGATATCACCCACAATTCCGGCACACACGTTCATACTAAAATGGACCTGATATCCAAGGCTACGGGTAGCGTGAGGGTTTATTTGAGGGCTATTATGGATATTGAAAATACCCTCACGAGTAAAAGACGAGTCATCTATCCCCAAGACCTCGTTTAAAAAATAGTCGTTGTACTCATATCGCTGATCAAACCATTTACAGAACTGCATTCGTAAGGGATGGTCTTCAGGAAGCTGGTATTGGATTCGTGAATAATGATATGGATTCATACCTTCCTCGTGCAACACATCAAGTACCAGTCGTTGTGAAATTTGAAGTTTTTATGCAACACCACGTGTACTTCTCCCTGGTTCTTGACGAAAAGAATTGATTATGGCGTCTTCAATTGCTAGCTTGCATTGCATCACTTGGTGACCGGCATTGACACGTGCCAGTGGTGTGAGAGACCCACTCTCACACGTCCGTGAAGTTAGCCCGACCCAAACGTCAAACGGAAAAACTCTAGGCATCATATGATTGTTTAAGGTTTGTTTAACAATGTTTAGGCCATAAAACGTTTGTTTAGCTATGTCAAAGGCAAACACAATGGGTGCGGCTAGCTTCACGCTAGCTTGACCCACAACCCAAAATATTTGTTTAGCTGGTATTTTTAAGGTAATTGTTTGTTAATAACTTTGTTTAGTCCTTGAACCGTTTGTTTAGCTATGTCTCGAAATTTTGACGTACCTTTTAGATGCACCCTGTATATGTTCAATTTTACGTTACCTTTTAGTTCGGTGTCTCCGGGAACAAGTGAGTATTAATTGTTCTGGTTCTGCCTTCAGTTTCCTTTTTCTCTAATTTGGCAACGTGGTTTTAACCTTCAACCTCATAGTTTTAAGTGTGTATAAGTGAAATTTGAGCTAGAATATCCCCAAAACCTCCAGAGTTCCGTGTTGTTCATTTTGATCAAATATATTTTTTAATAAGTTGGGAAGCATGGTTAGAATGGAAGTTAGGAAAGATACGAAATTATTTATACTTTTCTTGAAGTCAGTAATCTCGAAAACCCGCGAGTAGTAATGTCCAATTCTTACACTTTCAGTTAAGCTTTCAGACAAAGCAATCATGACGGCCAGTAGGACAGATAAACATACACTTTCGATTTATATATACAGATTGTCCTACCACTTGATGGCCATAGCTTAAGGTCGTACTGGTGAGATCATTACAAATTGAAAATGCTGTATAAACATTTGTCCAAAATTCAGTCGTCACCAAGTAACAGGCATTTCAGGTTTGGAGATATGGTGGAATAAGGAATAAATCTTTCCTTGTCACGAATGAGTNCATCCGTAACTGATTAGGCTGTGTAGTGAAGGCTGTTAGATAATAGACAGTAGTCCTTCCAAGGAAACGAGGAATATAAGTTACGAAGATAATCCCAATCTGCGGATTTGCCATGCAAGAAGAGAAGCGGAACTGGATGGAGGCTGTAGAGGGAAACCAGATGTTGCATCCGGGTAAGTGGTTAGAAAAAGATNGAAAGTGTTGGCCTGGCGCATAGGAACATTTACCAATTGGGCGAGTCACAGGCTATAGCAAAGGCCTCTTCTGCACGCCCAGGAGGCTCTGTAGAACCTGAAAATTTGAGCCAGTTAGTATTGTGGACATTGAACTCACCAAGGATAATGATTTTTGAGGACGGCTGNTTAGTCAGAAGAAAGTAAACTTTATATGAGAGAAAATCAAAAAGATCTCCAACATTGCGGTCATTAAGGGACTGATAGAAGCAATAGAGAAATTCTGGGATGTTAAATTTAGCCACAAGAGGTCATACGATGAAGAATTAAGGTTAAAACATCTGTCGCAGGATATATGCGAACGACCATATGTACAAATACCTCCTTTGAGACGAAATACATTTTAAATATCATAGTTAGGACATTGACGATGGGTAATGCTCTCAGGTTGAGAGATTTGTCTTTCTGTAAGAAGAAGAATATGAGGTCGATGACTCTGTAGATGATAGTGAACTGAATTCAAGTTTGATTTCAGGACATGAATATTCCAGACCTGGATGGAAAGTCTGCTATTACCATTTAATTTACAGGAATTCTCGAAAAACAAGTAGACAATAGGTTAAACTAGGACGTTTCGGAACTTAAANAGNTTCCTTCTTGTTCAATCCTTTTTTTGAGAAGTCCTGTAAAGTAAACTGAGTAAGGGTGAGAATCAACATGAAATATTACCAATTAATGTTAAAAAAGTAGCATAACTCACGTGTTTTCATAGTTACGTAGTTTTAAGTTTTATCTAGAAATTGGTACGTCCGGTCCGTGAGAATTTGAACCTAGAGAACAAGAAGTTTTCAATTCATAATTTTCTTGGGAAAATTATGTTCTAAGCCTGCAGATTATAGTAATGGCAAACATAAAATTCGGTGTAAACTGTTAGAAATGTTGTGGCAATGGCAGAGTCACAAAAGAAAAGACAGATAGACATGTTATACACATGTAAATTTGCTATCATTTCATTGTCAGAATTAAGACTTTACAGCTGTGCAAGCATTCCTAGCAAAATATTATCCATCTTCCAATACATCTATTGTGATGCTAGTGAATACTTCTTGAAATGCATGGTTTAAATATTTTGAGTGATTTCGGAAATAATAAATGTGGCAATCGAGTGACTTTTTGTTTTTTTTGTTTCATACCTCAAATTTGGTAAGCAAATTAAGTTAGGTTCACAAATTATATATATTAGATCCCTTTTATTTTTAGAACAGAAAAACATATCTACAATTTAACAATAATATATGAAGTGACGTAGTATGAATACGCATTGACTAGTTTTTAGGAAGTAACCAACTGTCGCTCAAAGCCGAAACGAAAGTATCGAATTTGGAAAAATCCCGTTTTTTGTTGTCTTAATGACACAAAATAAATAATTATAAGGTATATTTACTAAGGGTAAAAGTGTGAAGATGAGCTACAGTGAGACATACATGCCGATATACGTACAATTCCTCCGTGGAAACATGGTAACATCTCATTTTTTATGTTTTGTACCACCAATCCTAGCCATATTTGTTCATTCGATTGCGAGAGTCAAAACTATAAACAACTGATTTTGTTTAGACTTACGGCTAAGACACAGCGTTTCCACAGTGCGTTCTCCGTTTAGTATTCTATGAAATTAAAAAAATACATGGTTTACTACGAATTTATTTCGTGAATGTATAGTCACCTCTAATGCTTTAATTGAAAATTAAAGTAACGGATTTAATTTATCAAATAATAAGTTAATAGATGCCAGATGCATGATATGGTGTGTTCATGAAACTAATACAAAATAGGGATATATTGAACCGACGATATGTGCAGTCAATTTTTATGAGTCCAATGTGTTAAGCAAATGTAAAACTATAAATACGGATATTCAGACTCAGTGGTCACAGACATCTTTGAAATCGCTCAAACTTTTTTAANACTTAACTCTTAGAACTTCACTAAACGGAACTAAAACATTCAGTCATTATTTGACGTAAAGTTATAATCCATTAAATATTATTCCCGTAACTGTTCCTGTAACATTTGGTAGTCTTATAGTTTCTATCAATTATCAACAGTTTTACAGTTTTTGTCACTGTTTTTATTCCGATTTTTATTACTGCAACTGGTTTTATTAATATTATACCAATTCACAGTTGGCAAAAGTCTCAAAAAGTTGGCCAAAAGTTGAAAAAGATATATAACTCATTATAAATATGTATATATATATAGTTTTTTGGGGTCGCTAATAAATAACGAATCTGATGTCAAATTTATAAATTTTAAAAATTTAAAATGAGTGTCCAAAATGATAGACCAACATTTTAAAATACATATAATTTGGCGGAAATGTTTTACAGAATATTTTTTCGACTGATTTTAACTCATTAAAATCAATTTCATAAAATATAACACAAAATAAATCATAAAAGGGTATTTCTGGGACCAATTTTACATTTTTTTCAAATTGTTAACTACTATATTTCATGTTTTGCATTGAATTTGATAAATTGATATTTTATACTTTCCGAATTGTCTATGCAATGTATTGCATGAGACATAGATATAAATAACCTTGCAGTGTCCAAATAGTATTATTTTATTTAAATTTCTGTCTTTAAATTTCAAAATCACCTTAGGCAACATTCGCAGCTACAAGTAGAAATTGTTTTAAGTGTATAGTATAATTGACAATTAAAAAAAATACAGAAGGTACTCGTGAATTCTTAATATTAACACAGCTTTAAAAATTAGCCACTTTTGTCACCTACATTTGCATCAAAACAGAATGATTTGATTAACATTTCAAAATAGTTAAACTTCATGAATATTCATACCAAAACACTTAGCTTTTCACTNATAATCAAAGACAGGATAATTGATCATCGACTAAGGTAAGGGTACGCCCCATTTTCGAAAGAGATATTTTTAAAAAAATTTGATAAATATGGCAACACTGTAAAAAGAAACATTTAAGTATGCTTTGTTTAAATTGTTGTTGTTCCCGAATGGCTCAGGGGTACGTTCCTCTTATATGAGATTTTATTTTATTCAATCATTGAACATATAATACATGCAATAGGTTATGTAAAAAATTACAACTGGGATTCAATAAAGATTTTTATTATTATATGTATGTGTAAGAAACATCAGGCAATAATATCATAGAGAACATAAGCTTTAAATGCATTATTTGCTTTACTAGTTGCAAACCCGTAAATAAAGTTAATAACAAACAGCAAATATGTTTGAAAATGTATAGTCTAATACAACATTTACTTTTGGAATGTTTAATTACTTAACCCTTAAGTCCATGGCCATGACCAACAAGACCAATACCATGTCCAAGACCAATGCCACTTCCAAGACCAACAACATTAGAAAGTCCAATACCTCCAAGACCAATGCCGCTTCCAAGACCAACAACATTAGAAAGTCCAATACCGCCAAGACTACCAAGACCAATGCCGTTTCCAACAAGGCCACCAAGACCAACAATACCATTTCCGAGACCAATACCACTTCCAAGACCAACAGCGTTTCCAAGAACAATGCCGCTTCCGAGACCGCCTAAACCGAGTCCTACATTTCCAACAGCAAGAGTGGGAGCGGTGAGAACGGCTAGTCCTCCTTGGTGAATGGAGTTCGAGTTAGCTCCACTAAGACCGGTAATGGGCCTGACAGCCAAGCCTAAACCTCCAATTCCATGACCCAAACCACCGGCGCTAACGCTGACAGCCAATACGGCCAAAAGGGCAACAACAATCTGTTAAAAAAATACAAATATCAAGATAACAATTTTTATGACTACAAATCTACTTTTTAATGATTTGGGAGAGTTTCATGTTAAATGATTACCACCGGCTTTAGCGATAGTAATCGAATTTAAGTAAGTATGAAATTAAACATTGGTTCGTCTTATTGGTTCTTGTAGAACTGATTTTTTTTTTTAGCCTCAATTGGTTAACCACAAAATTGGGGTGGATATTTAATATATTGTTGTTGCTATATATGGCTAATTATTGTATCTGTATCTCATTTTGACATCTACTTCCACGTGTCTTCCTTGAAGTCAACAAAAAACTTTTTTCATATTTTTAATTCCAAATCAATTAGTTTTCTAGATGTAAAAGTTTTTATTTTATAACGGTGTATCTGGTACACAGTAAAAATGATGGATTATCTTAGTGTTAGTGCGAACGTTACAAATACTATGCCCTCTAATATGTGTATTACTTATCGAATTTATATTTATATCTACGCAATCTTCTTTGACTCAACCAAGGTATTACAAATATAATAATGAAAAGTGCTTTGTATAAATTAGTATTTAGTGATATTAAAACAGAAGAGAAGATGTATAAATACAAACCTACAAACACACCAATGTTTAATAAAATTGTATGACTGTATACGAAAAATATTTATTTTTGTATTAATAACATGCAATAGGTGTAAATGTGACTTTTGTGTAAACCAATATTTCCTCAAGTAACAAAATATACCTTTTACATCTTTTCATGTAACAGTTCCTTTAGTAATTATGAACAAAACAGAATACACCTAAATGCTTAAACAAAGTCCACTGTATTATATTATACGACTTACTATAGAATTCATGATGATNGTACAGCTCCAGAAACACTTGTGATGATATGCAATTCAGTTCTGTATTTATATGTTAACGCAGATATATTATGTTAATTATTGATTACTTTCATTTTTACACATCCGGGTGTATACCTGTATCAATGGATTATGCTATGTAATACCGCTTGATANCATATATGAAAACCAATTACGTGGAACAGAAAATGTGAATTATTTGTTGTTTTCTTATTGTATGTGGAAACTAACGTATATAGTTTATTGACACCGGTAATAGTTACCTATTCATCCTGTTTAACGAGGTATTTATATATATAAATAACTTTAAATTGTTATGCATATTCCCTAAACTTTCATTCAAAGTTTTGGGCTACTTTGTATATTTACCAGTATCTAAGACTGACTAATGTGTAATATTATATTTTCAATTACTCTGTATGAGTTCTGTTTGGAATACATTATGTAGGTTATTCATAAGGTTGTACATATCCCAACTCTTGTATAAGGTTTTCAAACCAAGNTATCAGATTAGCGAACCTCAAAATCTGTCTTGTTGCCTGAGTATTCGCTTTGTCAACACATACTAATATTGTATAAAATGTAACTATTTTTTTCCTTTGAAACGTTAATCACGTATACTAGTTTTATCATATTGTTTCAAAATTACCTATAATATAATATTATGACATAAAGCACCACAGAAACACATTTTTACTTCACGACAAAACAATGGATTCATGTGTATCCGTGATACCATTTTTGTATTTGACGTTATACAATAATATTTGGATTAAGACGATACACATATCAGAAAAACATTGAATACAAAAACGTATGTCAAAATTAATTGTAAGAATTGATTTGGACACGAACACTATTTCATGCGATTACCACACCTGTTTTATATTACATGTATATCTCACCCTGTCAGACTTACAGGCAGATGATGGTAATGACACGAAAATATTTTATTAAATTAAAGTAATACGGGTACTAAAAAAATCATCCCTTTCTTCCCCAACTAAATGAAATAAATAGCAACATCTAAATGAAGAAAGTACTTGAGTGTAAAATTTACGAGGGTATTGATGTATACAATGAAAATCATACTATCCAAATTCAGTTGAACAGTTACGCAATGTGCCTGGGTGTTCAGATTAATGATGTTTTACTGTAAGCATATATTGACATCATTTAATTTATATTTATTCTAAGTTTTACAATAAATGTCTAAACACTTTTTCACAATTTTACATTTTTGTTAATCTTTTTGTTCCTAAATTTTATTATTGGACAATAATGAAAAAACCTAAGATATTAGTTAATTATTAAAATTCTAAAATTTTAAATGCCCACTGTAAAGGACACATGAAAAGGATAATCCAGATGTTCCATTAGAATGACTTCATTATATAAAAGTTTAGTGTCTCGTTGTTTACTTATACATTTGTAATGTTTAATGGCATATAAATATATACAGGGTGTTTGTAAAGTTCCACCCCTCCCCCCTGCAGATCTTGGAAACCGTTAGAAATTTGGAGAAACGGCGACACACATGGTCCATAATATCGAGGGGCTGCTTTATTCGTGACAAGATATTGATGTGGGGCCCCGCAGGGACCCGGGGCTGTGGCCCAACGCGAAAAAATTAAATAGAAAGGGGGATCTGGTGATACATCATATGAAAGGTCTAATCGACACGAGTAAATCAAAACAAAAAATTATTTGCTAGGACGCTCATTTTCAAAATGGCGGCCAGTCAAATTTGGAAATTGAATTTAAAAAAAAACTTTATTATTCAGGTTTATGAGGTTGCAGAGAGTAGGGTAGTATTCAAATCTGTCAGGTGGCAAATGGGGCTCAATTCGAGCACCGCGTCAATTAAAGGTAAGAGTGTAGACTGTTTTGTATATTCAACTTTTAATCCCGAATAAAATTACAAGAAAAAGGGATGAATCTATCGAGGTCATTTATTCGGCTGCAGCTGATAGTCTCTGATTTGATACTACCCTATTCTCTGCAACTTCATAAACCTGAAAAATAAAGGTGTGATTTACTCGACTCGATTACACTTTTCACATGATGTATCACACGAACCCCCTTTCCATTTAAATTTTTCGCGTTGGGCCTCAGCCCCGGGTCACTGCGGGGCCCCGCGTCAATATCTTGTCATGGATAAAGCAGCCCCTCGAAATCTTGGACGACGTGTTTCGCCGTTTCTCCAAATTTCTACCGGTTTCCAAGATCTACTGGGGGGGACGTCGAACTTTAAAAAAAACACCCTGTATATCTGTATGTACACTGCTGTCGCTTAGTTTCTTATCTGTAGTAAATCTAATGGAACGAACGCTGGACAGTGAGTTTATTTGTTCACTTAATAAAAGAGAAACTCAATCCGGAGTACGTTTATTATTTAAACCAGCTCCACATATTTGGAAAGAATCTGTCAAGCTGCTCCTGAGTTGCAAATTAGAACTTAAGATGCCCACCCGTGGGTGCTGAGTGTAGTTTTTCACCTAGGTAACTGAAGTAGAGTCAAAGGCTACCTGAAGTGTAATTTTCTTGCCCTAATGGTTTATTCAAAGTTTTTAGTATGCATTTCCTATGGCATTGATTTACAGTGATATGTTCAGTGATATTAGTTTCCATCTCTTACAATAAAAATCATTATTAGCAATACACATTGCTGAGCTAGTTTGTCTTCAGTGCCCTTATTTACTGTTCATTTACACCAAACTGGCTTAAGTTTTTTTATGTGGAAAAAATTAAGTATAGCATACATTAAAAAAATGTCACCCGAGGTTTTAGATGATGTTGATATTAAGAAAACTACGAAGTTGTTGACCCATAAACTTGATAATTTCGTTTACTTTTGAAAAATATTTGTTTATTCTTAAATAATAAAAAACATATCTCACAAAAATAAATTTTGGCCGAATCATTTATATAATGACGTTGAGATAATACAAAATATTACGTTTTAGGAAGACGTGGCTTTTGAAAATATTTTTTTTAATTAAACGTTTTTAGTTTAATTAAAATAAATATACATTTTCTACCAAAATGGTCACACTTAAGATTCCCAATTAGAATTTAAAATGATCAGTGGCATTTTATCATCCAAAACCCCTTTTTCCCATAATTTTGCAAAAATTATTGACAATCTGGCAACAGCGTATAAAGAAATTACAAAATTTGATAAAACTGTTTCGCGATGATATTTTTTCAAGCTTGAAATTTAAAAAAAAAGCTATAAGTTGTAATTTCAAGAAACAGAAACCAGTTTTCTTTTTTTACATTTTAAGAATTAGGTACGTATATACATTTGTAATCGGATATATTGAGAGTTTTAAGTACCATAATGCACAGATTTCTATTTTAAAATGAGTCTTTAAGTTCTTTAGTTATAGTATAACTGATTAGAATTAATTTTCAATATGGTATCGTAAAACTCAGACACGAGGTTAAAATTCATTTTCTATTCCAAATTGTAAGAAGTTAAAAATAGTCGCAAAACTATCTAAAATTTAAAACAACATTGTTTTAGATATTATGCAATGAATGTTGAAATAAGATATTACTTCTGAGCATACAACAGTACGAACACTGTGATTTATATGTTTGTGTAACTCTTAATTGGTGACATTCAATGTCACAAACAATTAATTGGACTCAATAGTATACACTACCTAACATCTAACGGCGTGTGTGTTACTACGAATTTTCTAGTATTATAATTCCTTTTTTTATTATTTTACATTACAAAATACTTTGTCCTGAGTTAAAAGAGTAATGTATGAGGGTCGTTTTCTAAGTAAGAACCATTTTGTAATAGAATAAGAAAAACTTTATTTATGAACATAACTTTTATAGGAAATTAAAATATTAACATTATTTTATATTTCTACATAGTCACCATTAATATCTAAACACTTGTTAAGTCATGGACCAGCTTTTGGATACCGTCATCAAAGAACTCTGCCACATGGCCATTAAACCAGTCAGTAATAGATTTTTTTTCAACACGTCATCATTAAACAGTCTGCAC
>KZ881364.1:0-18899 GCA_003456935.1 Machilis hrabei
GCACTTCTAATGATTATGATAAAAAATAGTAAGCTTTTAATACTGACATAGGATATGTTTATGTATCAGGAACTACTTTTTAAAACTCAGCATATTTATTATTCCAGTCCAGTAGTAACTTAAATATTAAAGCGATTTAATTAAGCTCTGCTCATCTAGATTATAGAAAACGCATGTAATCACCCCAAGTCACTTTTCTGCCAAAACATCTTGTGGGATTTTCTGTAATTTAAAACGCACGTTAATAGTTTTATTTTCTATATATTTTTGTGGTTGGGTCAAATTTCCCATCACACTTACAAATTACACATTTCTTGAAACCATTATTGTATGTACTACCTATAAAATTGCACCAACGTTTGTGTAAGTTAAGCATTTCCCATTGTTGTCACTGAAAGATTATAAACGTTCACTTCCTAACTTGTCTCTATACATTTGCCAATATTTCTTAAATATACAAGGATATTATTATATGTCACAATGTGGGACATCCTCTTTGCTGATTTTGGGGACATTTGTAATGTCAACGTCTCGGGACATAGAACCGACCAATGCGATATCACAAGTCTCATAACAATTTGTACGCGTCACTTTCAACTACGAGTAGAACCTACAAAGCAGGGGTGCTCACAAGGGAGTTTTACGACGCAAAGTAATTTTAGGGGAGGTCGAAAAAGTGTTTAATGGTTAAAAATAGATAAAAAATAATCTATAGTTTATGCAAGAACAACACGTTTTAACCCTTTGACATGAGATCTGAAAACTTTCAGTATCAATATTGCCTCTCGGACTTTCTACACTGTTCGTCATCAATGCTTCTTCCAAAAGTTTCATTTTATATTTGTTGTCTGCTACCTACTAGCTAGTTTGGGAGGCGTAAAAGAAATGTTTCATAACTCTGTCATTCGTTGTCGTAAGCAGTAACCCTAACAGGTGTCGATGTGGCTAGTTGACTCTAAAGAGTCATATAGCAAGGTAGAAAAGCCGGTAAGGCACAGACAGTTAAAATCAGGGGTAAAATAGAGATATACATGTTTCAAGGAAAATTACATTTCAAAATAAGTATAATTTCAAGAACGCATGACTGAAAAGTGTTGGAAAATACACATTCGTAGCACAGGAAAGTACCCCAATGCTTATTTGTATTTCAGCGATATCCTGCAGTGGATACCCCACTTATTGATGTTCGTCATATCCTGTGGATATCCCTGAGATTTGTTATACATCCACAAATATTCCAAAAGAAATGACGGCATATCCAAGTTAGGTCTGTCCGTTAAATATAATTTTGCTCTACGCATTCAAATGGAGTCCGAGGTCGTGAAGGAAAATGGATGTGGTTAAGAATACAAAATTGTTTGTCGTATAAATTGTTTTATTTAACGAAGACAACGAATGCGTAGATCGTAGAGACAAAACGATCTGCTATTTACATTTAAAATAATAAATAATTTATTCACTCGGGTGTACTTGTATGGTTTGTGATGTGATAGGTTAAGTTTGTATTCACATTTCAATTTGATATCTACACTATGAAAAATGTGCTCAAATAACAATCATAGCACCATTACACATTAGAAATTTCCCTTGCTAAGTTATGTTCAATGAAAAAAGGTAATTTTCAGAACTAGAACAAATAATAAATACACACTATAAAATACAATTTAGTATTCTTAAAATAACCTACTTTCTGTACAGCAATGTCCATAGTTGTATCAACTTAAAGTCAATGATAGCACTTGAAGCACCAATAGTGTCGAAATAGTGTAATGTCTAGTTATTTACAGTACCTTCTTATGAAGAATACACTTGATTCATATATACTATCCATAAGCCACATGAAATGTAACTTTGAAATCTTCTTATACACGCACTGTGGAATAGTTTCGTAAAATATCCTTGTAGACGTTTCTCTCAATGTGACTATGACTTAGATTGTACCCGATCGAGTTCNGGCAGTAATCGAAAGAAACTTCTACAGTCGTTTGACGTAAACACAAAATGTGTCGGGAATGCACTGGACTAGCTCAACGACCTTTGAGGGCTTCGGATTTTCTGGAAGTCGATGTCGTTTGAGTTGACTGAAGAACTCTGGCATGTTTTTGATGAGTAATGTAAGCCTGCAGGTTCTGAGACGACACCAAGTGAAGTGAGGGCCACGAGAATAATGGTCAAGTCGCTTTTGAAGGAAAGGCTGTGGAGAAGCGCCTTGTTACGGGAAGCACTACGTACACTTTGCCGAAGGAAGCCGTCTACATATATCTGAAAGTATATAGAAAAAACACTATCAAGCTGTGCTTATTTACTTGTACAAATAAATCGTGGAAATCATGTCAACAGAGTAGATTCATAGCTTTCTAATTGCAGAACTTGACGAGGGCCCGATGGGGTCCGTATAGGATGACGAACGACCAGTGGTTCTGGGGCCACAACTCACATTAATTGTACAACCTGGATGTTAGAGACATTACTGCATCATACCTCAACTTCTGTTGCCTATTTGTTAGCGCATCTTTATTTTAAAACAAAAAAAATGCACCTTGCTTGACGAAGATTGGCATATAATCTATTTTATTTGCACATGGAAACTGTTCGANTGTGATCTGGACTTAACGACTCCACGCCATATCTTTCAAGTTAACGAAAAACTCTAGCTGTTTTTGGTTAGTGATTTACAGCTTAGGTAAAAAAAAAGTCACTTACCTCATATCCTGTCACTTGGTAGTCACTTGGTGGAGTCCAGGTTACAAGAAGGCTGTCACTGCCAACTTTGCGACTCACTTGGAAATTCTTTGGAGAAGGTAGTGGACAATTGTCGGTGGACTTGGAGGAAGTCAATTCATGGACAAGGTGAGGTATCACAGCCTGTAATGGGACCTGTATTTTATAAAGTGTACATATTTTATATAGTTGGAAAATGGTCACTTAAATTAACAGCATATTAGTAAAGGTAATTGGGCATCTGTCTGGATGACAGATGATTTGGATGGGGTTGACACCTGGACTCTCTAGACTCGCCTTCAAGATCCAAAATATGCAGAGATTAATCAGAATGTTGTTTCATCTAAAGCTATTATCATACGTTTCAATTATTTATATTTTCCAGTAAGTACTAGTGAACAATGGTGTAAAGGATAGGCCAACACAGCCCCTTTGAATATTTTTCACAGTTCAAAAGATTAAATAACAATAAAGGTCATAAAATCTTTTAGAACATCAGAATGGATAAGGTTCCTCACTGAGTAGCGGTCAAAATGCTCAGGCTCTTGAACTATTCCTCTTTAATAATATTTCAGTTGCTTTGACTTCTTGACCTCTACAACACTTATTATCAATTTGTGCAAAATGACAGTCAGCACTGGAAACAGACTCAGCCGTAGTATGAATAGAATAATCAGATTGATAAAGCTAGAATAAACCTTGGCCAGAAGGCATGAACATAAGTTCTTCAGTTATGTCTAAATCGGTTCAAGTGTTCAAATAGATCAGAAATATTCTAAGGAGGATGTTGTTATTTCAACATCAATCACTAATCAATTTACTGAATACGACGATCCTTACAATATTCGAAATTGCATCACAACGTAACCAAGATGGTCAAATAGAGAAGTGTCGATATTGGAACGTGACCGATATATCGATGTTGAATTTCGATTCTTTGGAATTTAGAAAATTTCGTATTACGAAACGTGCCGATATCAAATTTCGAAAAATATCGATATCAACTTTCAAAAATTTCTTAATTTAGGAAGCTATACATATTATATTTAAAGTTGAAATTTTTGGAAAACCAATATCAACATCTTCACAACTAGATATTTTGTTATTGAAATTTAGCAAATATCGATCGAGTGATTTTAAAACAATATAAAAATGGATGTCGATACACTGAATTTTCTGAATTATGAAATTTGATCTCATTTATAGAAAGTGTTTCAGAAAATTAAAACATTAAACGTCATAAATAATATCTGACAAAATAGAACAGTTACAGAGATATGACTTGTGTCCATTTTAAAAGAAGACTATTGAGTAGAAGTAGATCTGTTCATTCGAAATTGACGTTAATAGTAAAGTTTCAAAAATACCACCCTCATCCTCAATGCAGCTCGTCTGTAAATCACGCGAGTTGTCTCCGACGAGCGTCACAGTCCCAAAAATCCGATCACTCAAACGCAATAAGCCAAAGGGGTAACAACTGGAGATCTCGGTAGCCTATCGGAGCTTTGGTTTACGTCCAGAAAACTGGGTAGCCAATCAGTGTTTTGGTTTTCTGAAACCCCCAAGGCCGATCCAAATAAGCATTGGTATACGACTCAAATTTACGATGTATGTGGCTTTTGTTTTTATTCGGACGAGTTTCTACTACAAATTGCACCACTCGTTCAGGCTACATCACGTGTATGCTTAACAACGCCGTAAACAATTCTCAACAAACATTCTTNAGACTCGAGAAGTTTGATCGTGTTGTTTTATTTAAGATTAATACGTTTTATAAACGGCCGGAAACGTTTGTATATTTTTTAATACAAAAAGTATATGTTGTCCTTAAACATGCCAATATTGTCAATGATATTTGAAAATTTTCAAGTTGGAAAAACTGTTTCAACTCAGAACACAGAGGTCAGTTACTAAAACAGTAACACAATTATAAAATTGAAGCTTTACTATTTTGAGTGACCAATCACAATCTAGCACAATTGAAATTCAGAGATAATAAACACAAATTTATATTACTCGTGAACATCGTTACTCTTGTGGAACTAATGTTGTCTGATTTGGGCTTAATTGATGAATTTTAAGAGTATTTAAAATGTTATATTACTATGTTCTACGGCCCAAAATAAGAACAAATGACACAGGTCTGGAAATGCCTCCTTTGGCCACTAGAGGCGCTCAGAGTTTTATAATATTTGAAGAAATGTTTTAGGTTACGTAAACACAAACAATGTTTGTTTACAAAAGTGGAAAAATAGATAAAAAATGAAATACAAAATAATTATCGAAAAAAATAATACCTCCTTTCGATACCTATGGTTCAATAAAAAATGTTTTTAAGATGTAGCATCTTACATGTTCTTCTATTGAATTTTGTTCCTGTTTATTTAATTTGGTGGTAATATTTTATTTAATAATCATTTAGGAAACTATTCTCGGTGTCAAATTTGTAAATACTTTTCTTGGTAAAAACTGAAACTAGAAAGTTTAATTCAACAGCGACTATGTTTATGGAGCCCGGATGCTCGCACATATACCTCGCAAATTTAAATTTTAGAGTGCAAAATGGGGCTCTATTGTACGTATGACATGTTCGCTATTAGAGGGGAAGGTGATTGTGAAACTANAAATATTCAGATTCCTTGAATCTTCAAAATTGCTTTCAATAATTTCTTCAAAATGTTGTTATTATATAATAAACAATAAAACANCATTTCCGTTACCTTTTTCTCGCCATCTTTAACGAGGTACGCTCGAAGAGAGGTTTTGTCAAAGTCTTGGATTTCCGAACCGCTTCCTCGACACCCGTACACTTGTTCGAGGACGGCATCTAAGTAGCCGTTTCTGAGACGTAGGCGAATGTTGTCGGCCAAAGTGGCAATCAGTTCGTCCTTTTTGTGGCATTTCTCCTGAAGACTGTTGACGCTGCCTTGAAGTTGAAGTCTTTGTCTCTCCAAAAGTTCCTGGTAACGGACAGCTTGTTGCTGAACTCGAGTCAATGCGCCTCGAAGATCCGACACTTCACGACACTGGGCAAAAAAAAATATAATTAATTAACGCGTACTTGTACGATGAAGTAGCCACATATTCACGACAAATAATATCGCACAATTAAGATAAAATATTTTTCACCACTATTTTAAGCAATAAACAATATCTGCACCACGTAAACAGAGGAAAGAACACGTTGCTTCGAATCAGTATGAACACACACAAGACAATATCAAAACCTGCCATTTAATCACAGGAAACGTGTACAGAGCAAAAGAACATACTGATCATACGATGGATGCATGTCGTACTATCAGGTGTGGCGTGGCGTGAGTGTTGCCGGTACCAAGAAGTATGCAGCCGGTGCGACTCTAAATAAACGCAATGTTGGCAAACTGAGCTACGTCTTGCAGAACATCATACGAGAAGTGTTTTGCATTCATGTACAGTCCCGCCGGTTGCATACTTATAGGCACCGGCCTCTGCGTACTAAAGATTTTAATGCGTGTGACATCGATAATTATAGCAAATAACCAATTTGTGTTGACGCGCCATAAAATCAACAACATCAATAATTATTATTTTAATTACGAAAGACCAAAATTTTGCAAGGAAACGGTTTTGGTATCGTCAGAACGTGTTTGGCGTTCCCTCAAAATAAACAGTATTTTACTCTCCTCTGTACTACTGAACATATGAGTGAACCTTTTATTCATTTCACACTACACTATTTTTTACACCCTTTAATTGAACTTAACGTTTGTTTAAACATTTTCGAAATCATTTTAAACCAACTTCCCTATGGTCTAGAGTGCTGAAATTTGGTACACATGCAATACATTTTATTCTATTCAAATTTGACGGATCAATGTGATACCCTTCTCGAGGAAATTTTTATAAGTGTTGCAACACGGATATTAGGTACTTCTTCGATTGATCTGTTGTTGTAAGAACTTTATGAAGTTAAACATTTAATGCCAATTACACCATGGGCAAAGTTTTTTACAGTTTATATTATGTCCATATTAAGTAGATAATAAAAGACAATTTAACTTCTTCCTTGTAGTTTTACATGTTAAAAATGAGTTGAAACCTATGCCCATGTAATATACAGAATAGCAGTATAATGTTTGAGGATATTACGGTAGCATTGAAAGATGTCAAGAGTATCAGATTTATCACCCCGATATGGCAGGCAGTTTTTTTACTCGATCAGCTTTAAAATGTAAAGAATTATAAAGAAAGTGCAAATATAATTAGACACTACATCGTTGATGAAACAGCAGAGTTCTTTTGGGATAATATTATGTTTTACATTGAATATTTTTAAAGGGCACGTTAGATTTCACAAACTCGAAGAGAGGCCCGAAGTGCCGACTCCTAAAAATAGTGAACGTAAATGTCGACCGAGCGGAAGTAATTATTTGGGGGTTATCTTGTGCAATGGAACTTAACTGTTGATTCTTATTAAAACCGGACAGTGGTTTACAATCTAGTTCTGGTTGTTTTTATTTTTACTTTTGGTGTTTTTGGTGACGTTGCATCACGTACTTCAAGAGCAAAGTTATAATTGGTCGTCACTTCGAGCAGTTCTTGTCGTACGCGACGCGACGTCGTCAAAAACACCAAAACTAACACGAACAAAAAGTAGTCAAAACTATCACATGATCACGACACGGGACGAAACACGTCCAGCCTGCAGGGCGGACGTGGCTTCCTAATCAAAACTCGATCTATTCTTGTTCCCCTACAAACCCTAGGAGTTTGTAATAGGTACAGTTACACCCTGTACAGAGTTCTGGTATATACGAAAATAAAACAAGCCACGAAACTCCAAAATTAAACATAACGATGCATGAACATAGCAATGGGCACATTATGTTGGATCCTGCAATTGTGTTCGTTCTGGGTGCTGATCTTTTGAAAACTACTTCTCACTATTCCTCTTTCTTGTACTCAAGCCTTGGAAATGTCGATTATATAAAATAGTATCACTTCTGAATATGCTATGAATGTCAGCGATAGTGTTACAGGGTGATGACCGCTTAGGTCTAACGGTGATCCCATNNACGTTTCGCAATGACTGATATTNGTCACTCACTCGACATATAACCTCCGTTAAGTTTCGTCACAGAAAGTTTAGAGGGCTATAATCCGCCCAATTTGAACGAAAACTAATCGTTAAGCTAGTTTGTCAATTTATGAATGTTAAAATAATAAAAAAGATTTACAGCAGTCCCTGTGTGAAAGGCTAAATTATCAATACAGGCTGTAGGAGAAAATTACTAGATTACATGAGTTGCCTGGATAACTTCACTATCGTGAAGAATTAACCAGTCAAATGTCGAAGTAGCCACTTGTTTTACTTTTGAAGGTCGCCCAAGTTTTTGGAAAGTCAACAATAACTTATAAATACATGTTTAATGTAAGTTACTTCTCAAACTGTTGCCCTGCTATTCATAAAAACATTGCAACTAGTTTGGCATTCATGCAGCAAGACAAGTTTGGTTTAATTTAGTGTAATTCCAAAGATCAAACTCTACATCATATTTTGGAAGGGTAAAAAATCAGGCAAGTTGTTCTAGAGCTACAGCATGCTTTCTTTATTAATGCATTTATAACATGATCATTTTTTCCTTGGTCACTCCCAAAACTTCAGGCAGCATAATTGGCAAATGCTGTTGCAATAAGATAACAAAAAATCAAATACAGTATGTTACTCAGAAGCATTAATAATATGGGCTCCCATCTGGCAAGATTAATAACAAGTCGAAGTTAAGAAAATAACCTTAAATGTATTACGTGAAATTGCAGGGTTCGGTCATGTTGCCAATAACACTTTTATGCCGTTAATGCTTTGGCGTGAACAGTCTTAAATATTTTTTTAATATTATCGATTAGGTATGAGGAAATATTAGTATTATTTATTTTTCAAATCGTGTACGTAACCGAACGTTGTTCCACCTCTAAAATCAATTAATCTACGTACATAATATTGTAACGTATGTTTTGTACGTGGCAAACCGTGCCACATAATGTACGTCAATTGGACGTCCAAATTATTGAAACCTAAAAAATGTCCAATGCTGGAGGGAGCATATTTAAAAAAAAACAATCGACAAATAAATGTCCAGAATGTTACTCAAGACATTTACTCTTGGGCATCCAGTGCATGTCTACTAGACGTTCGTTTTACATAAAATGCACGTCTAGAAGACGTATTTTCAAAAATGAAATGGATAACTCCTTGAATGTTATGTAATCACAATCNATACCTCCTTCTTCAGGTATGTGTCAACACAGAGATTCTTATGTACTGTACCATCAAAGTTAATTAGTGGATAGAACATCTCTAGACTACTTAAGAACGTTAAGTGACAAAACGGGGGTAGCCGCTCGGCACTAAAATTGTTTTTTTTTTTAATATATATTAGCTACTGGTTGGTTTTCTCAGCGTATCACGTTTCTGACATACAAAACTGCATGCAGTAAGTGGGTTAGCGGGATTATCATTCAAGAACAGAATATTGCTTTTGTTTCACTAAAAGGGCCAGTCAAGGTCTACATGCAGATGTCTCACCTCNAATACGACGANATCCTTTTCACCAATTCAGGGCTGAAAAATTCACATGGTCATTAATTGTCGTTCCTTTTTTTGTTTCATCAGTTCAATCTCCAAAACTAATAAAGCGTATTCACAAATTGTCTGCATACCTCGAACGGTTTGCCCTTTCCTTTACCTACTGCACGACAAACTCGATTTCTTCTATCCAAAGCCGATAAATTGAGATGGAGATGATTAAAAACTCTTGTTATTTTTCACTAATATTCAACAAGAATATAATTGAAAACTATGTATGTATTAAAGACTCGAGATACACTTGTGCCAGCTCATGTTACGTGGTCCGAATTTTGGTCGACCCATTAAACGTGTTAAAAGTTATTTTTTATGCTTCTCTCGAATGGCATCTGAAATTTTGCTTGATGATAGATTGCCAAAAATATGGAGCTACTTAATGATCGCATTTGTAATTTATAAATCCCCAAAATGGCAGACATTCAGTTCGTGTGTTTCGGATATTGCCCGAATATCTTCGGAACTGAAAAACGAATACNTGCAAAATGACGTGAAATGTAATGAAGAAAAGAATGTTAGGCTTTGTAAAAGTGGAGGATCAGCTTAGTCGTTATGGAGGTGAGGATTACTAAGGACAATAATTCCTGTTTGGTTTTGGTTTTTATAGTCAACATTGTTCTTGGTTGCCTGACATCAAACGATTCTAGAACTGAAGATAAATGTGGCAATGCTGACGCTAGGCACGTTGTTTACTTGGCAAAGGGTAAGAACTACAGAGGAAGGATTTGTATAGCATTTGACTCTTCCCTTTTTGAAGGTCAAATTCCTTTACTCCATTACCTAAGAATATATCCAAGAAATCTTATCCACATTTCCATAGGATATTTCTGGGATGTGGATCGTGTTTGTATAGCAACACAAAAATATTTACTTTTAAGACAGATGTCCACTAGAGTATCCAATTGGTCTGACCTTCTGCGTCTTCTGTACCAATCCCTCAAGGCTCAAGGCCTATAACTCAGGGAAAACGAGATGGCAACAGATCATCGATACCAAACTGGCAGATCTGGTGGGTTGGTGGATGAGGTCTACAGATTTTTAATGGCCATAAATTTAATGAGGTTACAGAAAATTCCTTATGGAATTTAGTATTGAATATTCCTGAGGGAGAGTAAATGACAACGAGAATTCTGGTCTCAAAACTCAACCGCTAATTGACCAAAACGGCATACTTAATCACTGTAAGGTATTTCTACCTCTAATTTCTGCAAGATCTTGAATCGTATCATATTTTACTTTGTTTAGTCAGTCTGTGCATAACTACTCGCTTTTGAGGGCCCAACCATTTGAGCAGTTGATATCTAGAGAAGCAGACACGCTAATAATATTCTATATTTTAGTAGATATACCTTTCCCTGAAGCTCNGCCTCTTTTGCCTCCAGCTGAAGTTGCAGTGAACTGTTTTCTGCATTCAGTAGCTCCAGCTCTTCTTCTAAATGTACTCGTGGTGCCGGACTCATGACAGATGGGACTGGAGAACATGGGGAGCTTCCGAGATTTGTACTTCCTGGAAATTAAAATAGGGTCAGTCGGGGTTAATATGATTTAAAAAATTAAACTTCTGCTGCTAGCTCCATTACTATTGAAGCTACAATTTTGGAAAAAATACTGAAGCGTTTCCTCTGCAAAGGCTTGAAAGAAAAAAATTACTAGTTTACAAAAAAAAAAAATATGTGTATCACAGTTAATAGCCCTAGTAAAAGGGTACTGACTCTACACCCTTAACGCTCCATACTGAGCAGCATTTGAAAGCTGTGCACCAACTAAAAAAATATGGTTAAAATCGGAAATAATAGTACCCGAGATGTGGCTCATAATGTAGATCCCCACATAAATACAGAAAAAAGTGTTTTTAAACAGCTGGTCTTTGGTAAAAAAAAAAATACATCGATAAAGTGGATATGGGCTAAAAGATTACTTTTAACATTAAAACGTTCACCTATGAAATTGTGGAAAATTTCGAGCATCTATTTCTATGATAGTCCTTAAAATGTGGGGGACAAGCATTGTATTTAATAGGCTATATGTTTCTTTAAATTATACAATGCAAAAAGATTTAAATGAGAAAAATAAATATGCAGCCTACATACCCACCCCACAGCAGTCACATCCAAGATATAAATCCAATAAAAATCAAATTAGGCTAAAGTTTAAAAATTTATAAATAAAAGTCTCGTCAAGGTTAATTGGTGACACCCGAAATTGAAACTTAAGCTTCAAAAACATCAACACCTTTTTGAAATGTGTAGTTGAAGCNATCTCCTGCCATCATGTGGTGTTTAATGTCCTATCGACACCCGATGGGTCATTCAAGGAGCACTTCTNATTACGGTTAATGAGAACGAATGGATTCAAACCCTAATCTCTCTGGCTAACCAATAGACAAACCAGGTCGGCTACATATTTCGAATAGGTAGCTATCCCAAAATGCCATTTTCTGGTACAACACTCTTTGAAATGTTTTTTTGTCATTGGCGGCTTTCAAATCCATAACTTCCCTGTACCTGTCATATTAGCCCCATGTCATGTATCATACTAACCCTCGCACTTTGACTAAAAAAAATATATTTCAAACTTATAAAAGATATTAAGTAGATATAAACGACAATTTACCTTGTTCCTTATGTTATTCTACATATCATAAATTGTCTTTTAGTATCAAATTAATGTGGAAGCCTGTTCTAGTTTTCGACGTAATTTAAATTATAAAAGATAGTCCATTTTTTTTACAAATGAGCGTGAGTTTTCGAAATGTTACTATCATAATTTGTTCACAAGTTTTAGCAAAAGTTTTCTGAGTGAAAATCAAAGTTTAGGAGGTGACAAATTTAAGGTTTTACAAAATATATACTTCTTTTTCACGTTAATACTTTTTGTTGAATATGGGGTATAAGTATCCCTTTTAAATATATATTTTGTAAAGTTTAATTGTAATTATATCTTTCACATTAGCCCTAAATTTGTTGCTGTATCCTATTAACCTTGACTGACGCTAATAGTTTGGTTAGCACTCTAGCCGCATACCGATATAAAGTACGTCTGACGTGCCTCCCCGGAACGGTGGTAGGGAAATCCTTCATGTTCTGGCTAAACGGTCGACCTCTGGATTTGAACCGGGACCTGCCGATCAGAAGACGAGACGTCTGCATTAAGTCCAAGTCCAAGTTCATTATAGTGTGCTTATTAAGGTATTATTGAAGGAGTCTTCCGATCGATGAGCGTAGAAAACCCACTGCTGGCTGTGAATGGTAACGACGAGATATCTCTCTTTCTGAATGGTTGCATTGAACGCTGAATACATATTTTTAGTTGTTGATAACTTTGAGTCAAAAAATGAAACTTTACCTAGCATTCAACACAAACTTATTCGTATGGCAAAGCTATTGTAAATTTTGAATTTAAGAATACTGTTCCGGCAGTGAACGTAATCGAATCGAAACGCCACGATGACACTTACACGTAAGCATAAATTCGACACGTTAAATGTTCCTCCGTGAAGATGGCAAGGAGTTATTCTCAAATGCCAAAGTAGGTGTTTCTAATCAATATCGTGATGTAGTTCTGTTGAAGCAATNGGAAAACATGCACCCCGACATCTTTAATTAAATTCCTAATAAGATATTACTTATTAAATAGATAGATCGTACCTCTGCTTTCACTCCTGCTATCGGCATCACTTTGAATGGTTCTTAAGGTATCGAATACTTTTTCCTCACTCTCGCACCTTTGGAGGCTGAATTCTGTTCCCTGAGAAAGAAACGCGTGTGTGTTACGAAACATCTAAATATACCCAAATGGTAATATAGAGACACTTACCTGTTGCATAGCTTCAATCTGGTGGCTGCATTCGCCTGATAAAATGTCAACCAGAGACTGGAGCTGAATTGCAGTATTGGCCAAGTCCGAACTGACTGGAGAGCAGGTTGAACATACCTAGGCATAAACAGGGTTTACATTACATACAAACAGTTATGAAAGTACACGAGTCATACTAAAATGTTTTCTGGTTTCTGACTGCAATTTTGTCATCGAGACCCATTCCACGTCGTAATGATGCTTCTGGTTGATTTAATTTTGCCACATAGCCAGTAGTGGGGTCTTTTACATCGAGCAATTATCGGTGGAACCCCACCTTTAAGGGGGAACCGTAGTCTTCCTGTCTTCGTCTGTTGCCTTCCACATTTCTAGAAATTTGGATGAAAAAGTTCAGGCATATACCACCGTAGTGCTAATGCGCTACCGTCGGGCCCTCCGTATTCACCTGAAAATTCCCTTCTTTCCTAATTACCCTCTTGGGGGTTGGAATGTCTTCGTCTGCAGTAGTTCCGATCTATTGTGTTGACTGTTGACAGCACGTGACTCGCGAAGCGATGCCTTCGCAAAATGGATTTTCAATCTTCTGGCTCCATTCATTGGGAAATCCTTCATGTTCTGGCTAAACGGTCGACCTCTGGATTTGAACCGGGACCTGCCGATCAGAAGACGAGACGTCTACATTAAGTCCAAGTCCACCTTTTGGAAGTTCAGAAAATAGAACACTATATCTCCGTTTCTACGACAAGGTGTAAACCTGCAACAGGTCATAATACTGACTGTGCCACCTATCAGCACAGAATGAAAGCTTTCAAACTTAGTCTATGTTGGATTGGCCTGAGAAGATGTCGTGTAGCCTTGATCTCGTCATTTTCAAGACAACTTTTTGTATGTGTGTAACCAAAGTTCATTATAGTTTGTTATTAAGGTATTATTGAAGGAGTCTTCCGATCGATGAGCGTAGAAAACCCACTGCTGGCTGTGAATGGTAACGACGAGATATCTCTCTTTCTGANGTGAACGGCTGATTTTAACTCGCGCTGTCATTCTGGTCAAATCATACATACATCCCACAAGTTACATAACACTTTACACTTCGTTACAGAGTCAACTACAATAAAAAAACCTTGACAGTCACATACATTTCTTAACAAATGTTATGAGAGAATAAAAAAACATCTCTTTAAAAAAAAAACCAATGAGAACAAATACATGAAATACCTACTACTCTCTCAATCGACCTCCTGTCGTCTAACCCCTCTGTTCTGAGGTATGAAGCTCAAATAAAAAAAAAATAAAACCGACGGAAAGAAAAATAAAAAAAAATAAAAAAAATTGCCCTGCCAAAACTCTAAAACACCCAAGCTGGCGCCTCCAGAACCTAATCGCTTACTTATTGGCTATGCGAGTGCTACACTTGGTCTGTTCGGTCTCAAAGCTGTGTCATTATTTTTATTCTTCATTCTTCTCTGCTTCTCTTCCATTCTTTCTTTCTTCTTCGTGCAAGACGGGTGCCCTCTCAGCATCGCCAACAATGGTCCTTCGCTGATTATACTGGCTACCTCTTCTTGTCCATACTGCGCGTTCTGTCCGTTGCCATATCTTGCTTGGGGCTGCCAGCGTTCTCTTCTGTCATTTCTCTGCCGATAAGCAGTATCATTTCTCCACTCCTGACGATTGACGTCCCTTCTGGGGTACTCTGGCCGTGTTCCACCGGTCCTTCGTGTACTCCACCAATCCTCAGAGTTGCGGTAGCCTCCATTGCGGTACCGTCCATTGCCATTTTTATACGCGTAGCCAGATTCTCTTGCATTTTCGGCCCCTTCGCTGCACGTATCACCACTCATGGTCTGCGTACCGGTTACTCGCGTTTCTTTCGCTGTTTCTTTCTGCACCTCTGTAGCCAGCACGCGCATAGGCTGGGGATACTCCCTACGGTGTCTTGGTTCGATCCTTGGATCCCGGCTGCGCCTGATCTCCTGATACTCTTTCATCTGCACCATTATCTCAGCCAAGCTGAAACATTCCCTTGAACATCCGAACAAGAACGGCTTCATATCATCTTCACTCCCTGCCACAGCAATATTTATTAAAGCCCTGTCATCCAGTGGTTGATCCAACATACTGTTCAGGTTGCTTAATATAGAACAATAATCATTNAAGGTCTGTCCGCTTCGCTGCTTTGCAGAAAACAGCCTCCTCCTTAGCGAATTATCCGAGCCTCGGAATTGCGCCAAAAACAGCCATTTAAAGTGATCATATTCCATCACGCTATCCTGCACAGTTAAGAACCAGGTCTTAGCCTCCTTTCTCAGTAACTTGGCAAATATTGCCGGTGTTAACCCCAGTTCTAGTTNGTCATAATGGTCCTCAACCTCCTGCAGAAAGCGTACGGGATTTTCAGACTCCGTTCCCTCGAAAAATATATGTTTAGGGTACAACACGTTATATTGCAAATTGTTAATATTGTTCACCCCTAAATTCAGACCCTTGCTCAAACTACTCATTCTCCGGTCAGTATCTCTACAAAATTTACTCATACTATCTCGTGGTCCATCTCTTCTCTGGTCTCCCTGTACTTCAGGCTTCCTCTGTCTCCGACCTTTGTCCTTTCGTCCCCTGCCGACTCTGCTCATTTCTTGTAAATGACTGGGTCCGGCTGCTGCGTCACCGTCGTCACTGCTGCTCTCTTCAGCGCTTACTCTGTGGTCNTNAAATTGCGTACGACACTCTGTCCATAAAGGCCTGGCGTCCCGATTCCAGACTGGCTGTACTCTGGTCGCTCTCTGTGGTCGCTCTTCGGCAGCTGCTAAATCCACCACCAACGGTCTATCTCTCTCAGTCACCTTTTCACTCTCCACGCTCTTGCTTCTTTCTTCCTGCATCCGCTTCACATCCTTTCGCAAGTCTTCCACTGCCTTGTGAAGCTGTGACACCAGTCCTTTCACCTCCTGGACTGTCCTTCCGTGTTCTATTTTCTCCTGAGCAACTTCTGACCTTACCTTTTCTTGAAGATTTCCTTGTTGTCACGTACTTCTCTGGCGATCGTTTCGCCAACAACGTCGCGCGCTTCGGTCTCGCCCCCTTCTGGGCCCCTTCTACTTCTGCACTACACTGAGAATCCGTCTCATCCGTCACTTCTTCTACTACTGGCTGTTCTGCCTGCAACAACGCCCGGTTCTATCTTCCATTTCAGACATGACGATAACACTTAAAAAATACACTACAATCACTCCAGATTTCACTTACATTACACGCCTACCTTTGGCTCAAAACACAATCACACTCGACGTTCCAAATCACTGCTGCGTGTGAGCGCCAAAGTCTGTGTTTTTGGTCGACGTTTCGGTCGATATTACGCGCCCCCGAATCGGTCAAGATATCTATCAGCACCCAACGTTTCGTATTGGCCCCTCCGTTCTTCTGAACGCCAGTTCGAGCTCCTGGTTGTGGCTCCACGGTAATTCTCACCAAACGGTGCAACGTTTCGACTTGAACCTTCACTGCTGTCTCCGGACCTAAACGACGTTTCGTTTCCTGCCCCACGTTGGGCGCCAAAATATATGTCACACTCTGCGTCACTTGGTTGCGCACGTCCCCACCTCACGATGCCGGTGGTGGGTTCTCTGACGCAGGTCGCAGTCAAGCTGGACTGCTCCAACCTGGCCACCTCTTTCCGGAACGATGCGTCTGAGGTACGCCGCCCAGATCGAGTGACATANCCCGACATCTTTAATTAAATTCCTAATAAGATATTACTTATTAAATAGATAGATCGTACCTCTGCTTTCACTCCTGCTATCGGCATCACTTTGAATGGTTCTTAAGGTATCGAATACTTTTTCCTCACTCTCGCACCTTTGGAGGCTGAATTCTGTTCCCTGAGAAAGAAACGCGTGTGTGTTACGAAACATCTAAATATACCCAAATGGTAATATAGAGACACTTACCTGTTGCATAGCTTCAATCTGGTGGCTGCATTCGCCTGATAAAATGTCAACCAGAGACTGGAGCTGAATTGCAGTGTTGGCCAAGTCCGAACTGACTGGAGAGCAGGTTGAACATACCTAGGCATAAACAGGGTTTACATTACATACAAACAGTTATGAAAGTACACGAGTCATACTAAAATGTTTTCTGGTTTCTGACTGCAATTTTGTCATCGAGACCCATTCCACGTCGTAATGATGCTTCTGGTTGATTTAATTTTGCCACATAGCCAGTAGTGGGGTCTTTTACATCGAGCAATTATCGGTGGAACCCCACCTTTAAGGGGGAACCGTAGTCTTCCTGTCTTCGTCTGTTGCCTTCCACATTTCTAGAAATTTGGATGAAAAAGTTCAGGCATATACCACCGTAGTGCTAATGCGCTANCGTCGGGCCCTCCGTATTCACCTGAAAATTCCCTTCTTTCCTAATTACCCTCTTGGGGGTTGGAATGTCTTCGTCTGCAGTAGTTCCGATCTATTGTGTTGACTGTTGACAGCACGTGACTCGCGAAGCGATGCCTTCGCAAAATGGATTTTCAATCTTCTGGCCCCATTCATTTACAGATCAACAAGGTAATAATATTGTTTGCTCTCAGATTCTTTACATATTTATAGTACGTGAAAGGCTGCTAAATAGCATTTGAAAAAAATAGTAATCAAATTAATTGTCGTGATTGTTAATACAACTTCTTTGATTGGTGCTTATTTGGAGTTATCCGATGTGTATGATTCTGTATTCGATTTGAATAGGAGTTTAGAGCATTATTTTTATTTCTGAATTATTAATTTTCTTGTACGTGAATATGGCATTTGAATTGCATATAGTTCAAATAAATTGAGTTGACAGAATTGTGAAACGAAGCAGATCGTGAATGGTGATAGGTGGTGGAAGCAATTAGAGGAATTGCCCTTGCTTCATTCTTGATTAACAGAAATTATATGTTATTAAAATTAATTTATGAAAGATTTAAAATGGGGAAAATCTATTTTTTTAAATAAAAAAAATGCATATCAGATATTGGCAAACCTTTCTCTATTTTATTAAGTAACGATTTTCACTTTCAATACATTTATTATATAATTTACAATGTAAACATTTCAAGACATTTTGTCTCGTCGTCAGTACTTTCTCTATTTTGTTTGAATAGATGAATTACCAGTAAATATAGACTAGCTATAAAATTAACATTTGATAGTTCGTATAGCACATATATGTATATTTTTATGTTCAAATTCCATCATGGAACAACAACTTATTATTATTTTTATGATAACAGTATAGGTTTCACAACTTGATATTGCTCACTTTTAGATGTTGCTCCTTGTTAGAAATTAAAAAAAAAGCTCTGGGTTCGAACCTGTGACAATAAGTTGTAAATCAATACCAGTGAAATATTCTATCCAATATTTGTAAATAATTGGTACAGAATAAACCTTCTAAATGCAATACCTTCAAAGATACTGGTGCCGTCAGAAATCAATTAAATCCCTTTGGATTGGAACCCGTGACAGTAAGATTTAATTGTTTAATATATTCAACATTTCAAAATTGATGGTATAAATAATACTGTCTACAACAAACTCTTTCTGATATATCGCTCTTGCCCATAAATTGAATATAGACCTCTGGGTTCAAACCCTTGACCCTGCAATTATTATCAATAACAAAGAATTGTTCATGCTCAACGTATGAAAACTCTTGGAGAAAAATAAACCTTTTGGGGCCAATGTTTTTTGAGATATCAATCACT
>KZ881372.1:4876-15845 GCA_003456935.1 Machilis hrabei
AAAAAAAAAAAAAAACTCATCAACTGCTCAGTTGGTAAAGTGCAAATCAACGTTGTTCTCAGCTTACGAGCTGTAATCGGCCACCGTTTTTTTAAACAAATAACACATATGGTGTCAAAAATAGTAATGAAAAGGGGAAAGTCGCCGAATATGGGGAGGTGTCTTAAATCGGGGAGGTGACGCTTTTGTATCAAGAAGGTGCTGCGGCCACACTGTTGGCCTAGAAAGACCTCTGACTATACAGGCCGGGCAGCCATATTGGATGGTTAGTAGTGCAGTGGGGAATCAAAGTAATTTATTGTGCTCCTTATTCTTTCTGCAGTGTGGTGTTCTAAAATTTACAGTGCTCCAAGATAAGGTTATTTTTCGTCGTGCCAAAGGTAAGTAACTTATATTGGTGTAAAAATTAATGTACATAAACGATAAACACGTTTTCATTCACAGTGTTTTGACAATGAGGTTATGTAAATAAACACAGTAGGGTGCCTAATTTGGGGAGGTCTGTGGGTCACTTATTTGGGGAGCCCCATATTTGTTTGTACTGTGCATGGCTATTCTCACAACAGAGAGGATTGGATAACATGTGCCTCCTGCTACAAATGGGCCCACACATATTGTGCTGTGATAGCAAAGGACTCTCTTTTTGTATGTGAAAAAAAGCAAGGAAATAAGACTAATAAATAAAGAATTTAAGTTTAAAGAACTAGTTTTTTATTCCTTTGTACTTTAACTTTATTACAAAATTATGCGTTCAATATATGTATGTTTTGACATTTTTAGTTTGTAAATATGTGATTTTTATGACAAATACAGACCTCCCAAAATTAGGAGACTCGGTAGCCAAATATGGGGAAGTGTTACGTTTTGGAAGAACTTTTTTTTTTTCAAAATCTATATCCTTAATTAATTTTTTTTTATTAAAACATAAAGGGAAAAATNGTNAGGTATATTCTAAATGTTATAAAAGAACAATATTGCATTACATGTCGAAACCACACGCTTACAAAAGAAAACAAAAAACTCCCCATATTCGGCGACTTTCCCCTAATAATGTGCAAATGAGATTTTCAATGAAACTTACAGAAAAGCCTTTACGACTTTGGAACAAATGAAGGACAGAAAGAGGATATAGGCTCACTTTATGATATACTGTATATAGAACGCTAGGACTCTTTACTCTTTTCATTTTGGATCCCGCATACGAACACTGTGAATCAAATATAAAAGCCTTCCCATCTTGTAAATCTAGTCGGCGAGTTGTCTGCTAGCAGTAGCGTATAAAACCTTAGATGTATGGGGCTCATCAAGCTTTCGACAGCACTTTTAACTTTAGAAGAAAGACCGGAAAATGTAACGCACGCCTCCCAGCTTCTGCGTCTTTAGTAGTAATCCTTCTGGCTGTGACTTGAAGATCGTCTTCACTTGAAAGCATCACAAAAGATGAATTTCCTGTCAGAAAGCTGGGTTCCGAGTAATTGCACCGCCCCAGGCGAAAAAGCCAAAGTCGTTGTTCGACTCGAGTCAGCGACAAACGGAAGTCTCTAGACAGACAGGCTGAAAAACGGTTTACTGCTGCTGTGAAAAACGGCACGAGAGAGGCTATATTGTAAATAGAAAGTGAAGCGATTTTAAAATATGTTGAAAGGATGGTATTATACATTCCAGAGGAGCTTGAATAGGAAGATTGGAATAATGCGTACCGTATGTGAAGTGAGAACGTGGAAGTCATACTTTTAAATAAAAAGTCAGTAGTACAGTACGTCGATGAATTTTTGCACTTCATTGTTTTGTAATTTATACTTTTAAATGTTTATATTACTTTTTGTTATATGAGGCCTGTTTAACTAGTTTGAGGTAGGGAAAGTTGACTGAGATGGCGCCAAGAAAGTATTGTAATTTTGAGCTTTCGTTTTCGCTATTTTTATTACTAAACATTTTCACAAGTAATGATAAGCAAGCGGTCCTCAGACAGCAGAAATGTTTAGTGAAGCTCGTGTTAGCACTAATACTCTGTTAAGGACAGCTCTTTTTTTCCCCTACTCCGAAAACGGACAAGATATCATCACCATTACAAGAAATACGATGTAAATAGAAAAATCTAAGCAATTGAAAACAAACTACAAAACCACATCACTCAAGAATATCAGCTAGTTGTAAACGATCATATGAAAACAAAATCAGGCTAGTCAAAGACAGACAAATTCGGAAACTCGAGAGCCTAATTCAGAACTCTAGAGAAACAAAGGGATTAGGAAAGCGTAGTACAGTAGTAAATCTATCAGACAATAACCTTACACCAGTGGAAACAGCAGTACTCAGCAAAGGTCTAAACTTCAGTGTCATATCAAGTAAAATACCTACAATCTATATNATAACATCAGTAGAAACAGTTACAGCCAAGTTAGGAGCAGTGGAACAGGATGAGTATCGATGAAAGATAAGAAAGGTGTTAGACAAAGCTAGAATATCGAAACCCATCATAACAAAACAGGAGCACCAAGCACTCGGGTCACTGAAAAGAGATGAAACTATCAAAATACCACTAGCAGATAAGGGTGATGCTACAGTAATCTTGAATACAAAAACAACCTAGAAGACTTAATAAGCAGAGACAATTACGAGATACTGAAAAAGGATCCGACTCCATCTATGGAAAGACAGATACAAAGGACACTCAGGAAGATGAAAGGAAAATTACAATACCAAGAATGGACAAGACAAAGTCCTCGACATAGCAAGCCTCCTTACATTTACGGACAAAAGGAAAATGTACCTCTTAGACACATAGCTAGTTCACGAGATTCACCATACTATAAAATTGCCCAGTACCTTGTAAACGTACTAAATCATTTAGCAGGGCACACATAATCTTATGTAAGACTTTACAAACACTTCGTAAAATCTGTACAACATATTCATATACACGGAAAAAAATAGTTAGTTGCTCCAACCAGCTTGTAGGGTTGATTTTGGTTTTACCCAGTAGCTGGTTGAGGTAACATTTTCATAGGGTAGTCAAATATGCAGTCAGTTCCAGTAACGTTCCAAATGGTCACACTGTCCAATCGCATGGTTGTCGCAAACTGTTCATAACCAACTACCAAATTGAGTGGTCACTGCAACTAGCCGTTTTTCTCCGTGTAGATAATCAAGAATGCTTCGATTGCTTCGATGTCACCAGAATGTTTACCAGCGTATTAACATAAGAAGCATTAACTGTGGTTAAAAGTAGGGAAGAAGCGGACAATACTTTAGCACAAAGAACCACACTAAACATTGATGACATAATGGAATTAATGACCAAATGTCTGAAAACAACCTACTTCCAGATGAGCAATACACTATATGAGCAGAAAGATAAAAGGGCAAAAGGATCAACTCTCTCCCCAATAATCAGCAACATATGCATAGAACATTTCAGTATGGCTACGAAACGTTTGAGAGCACTAAATGTAAAGCATTCAATTCCAGTGACGAATCGTCATGAGGAAAGCGAATCAAAATTATGCAATTGTCTTACATTTGATTTCCTTTGTGTTTTTTTTCATCATCGTCTCGACTAGCTATGTAATTTGTAGGTTGTACAACCTCGCCTGAATTTACTTGAGAATGACAACTGGCTAACTGTTCTAACCTCCGAATTCTACACTTTGTTTTCTTTCGAAAACAAAATGAAAACTGACCGTGATAATGTATGAGGTACAATTTAAACAGTGGATAAAATGTGTATCTCTCTCTACGACAGCTCAGAAGTTGTTGATTTCGTATTATATTATGTTTTATATACTTTAACTGAATAATAAACAGCGTAATGCATAGTATTCTAAATAATAAGACATATTTATTTAATGGAATATTCTGTATAATAGAACATATTTATATTACTGTTACTACTGACATTATCATACAGTTTTATACATACTACATTTACTGCAAAGTCATCAAATGAATAGAGCCAACGCAGGAACAGTATGAATATTGTTTCTCATTTGTTGGTACCCGCGCACAATAGGTAGTGCAGAAGAAACAGAGTTGATCCATCTGAAATATAGGTTCGTTCAGTAACATTCTTCTCAGTGTCTATATTAATTTAAGAAATATAACATATTCCTTTGTTAATGAAAGCGCAGGGACGCCTCGTTTTGGCAAACTATCAAACGACTTAGTGGTTGCGTCCTATGTTAACATCGAAATACTCATGAACCAGAAAATACGTTTATCTGGTTTTAATATGCAGCTGTTTAGGTTTTAACTACCAAATAACTCCAACACAGAGCCCCCCCCCCAATATATATATATATATATATATTGCAGACTCGAATCACTGAGACTTTAATTAATCATGTATCTAAGTACTCAGTCCGAAATATATGAGTAGATGAATCCTACACGTCATTATATACTGATGATCCCTACATGTCATGATAAACTGGTGTACCTTTATAATTACCGGGGTATTAGAATACCCATTAGTTCGGGTTTTATTCAACCTTATTTCCTAAATACACGGACACCCGGTATCCTTAGGAATATGTACTAGATAAAAAGCAGCAGTATTAGCGCAGGCTGGAGTCCAGGTATACGTGGAGCTATTTCTTAAATACGTACGTGATCTGGATATTTTCTCAGTCGTAATTGGATACTGTAATAAAATAACGCCAAATAACAGTAACACAAGCAACTAAAAGTCAAACAATTGATTACAAAAATATTGATTTGAATATGTCATTTCTAACTTCGTACGTAGGCTATATGACTTTTCCAAACACGTAAAAGTTGCGTAATAGAAGGGAAAGTCTGTTTTAACACACCTTACGTTTAATAAACGTAACATAATCCAATTGGTTTACAGAGAAAAAGAAGTCCAAACTTTTCTCTCCACTTTGGAAAGAACGTTTCCTCTTGAAGCAGCGGTTGTACTCGGCGCTAAATGGACCATATCCTGAAAGAAATGAGTTCGCTCGTTGCCTCACTCGATAAAAAGTTACCGACTTTTTTTGTTGTGTTGCAACGCTAACAGGTTCATTTTCGCAAAATTGGAATTCGGTGATTTAAATCCTGGAAAGCGAAGCGTGAAAAAAGGCAATACAGTTGCTTTTATTGTGCTTTTAATTTCAAAGAACATTAATGACTGTAAATCTGTTACACACCTTTACATCTGCAATTTGCGGTATCCTAATAAGTTTGAAGAAGGTTCAATCAAGCTTTCAAGATTCCCACTATGGTCAAGGTTTTAATATCAAAGGAGAAGTATTTGACAAAACTGGACGTGATTATAGAAGACCCAAAATAGTTACCCAACGTTAAGAGGTGTATTTATTGAGGGAAAATTAGATCAAAATCAAGAGTGATTATACGTCCAAGCCGACCTGCTTGGTCTATTGGTTAGCACAGCGCGCTTTTGCCCGAGAGGTTCTATGTTCGAATCCCGTGTTAGGCATGGATGTCCATTCACCTTCATTAATAAAAATATACATTGTTCATCGTACTTAAATGACCCATCAGGTGTCAGTAGTTCGTTAAACACTACATATCATAATCGTCAATTTACCTAAATTGCGTTTTCATTTTCCAAATTTTGGTGTAGAGTTCCCGAATATTTTTCAAAAAGTCAGCTTATAAATCTTCTGTTGAAGTCAATAGTATATGACATTACATATTTCACCTATAATTTGAGTTGCTGAGACTGTTGTTAACTCGTAGCCATAACGTATAAAGACATCGTATTTCATAGCAGGATTACTACAGTAGAAACATAAGCAGCCACGAATACTCTCTATATTTTAATCAGCACTGTAAAAATTCAATTCTGGCAGGTTTTCAAAGGTATTTGTGTTCTAAATAATGACCCATTTATTAATTACGTGATTAGAAAGTTTGTTTAACACCGGCTTCAGGTTTGTGTGAGAAGAAATGACAGTTCTCAAAAGTTTAAAATTGTTATTCTTCTTTTAGTGTTATGCTTTTAGTTTTCCTTTAAACTAAATATTGAATATTTATATTTAATATTCAATCGTTAACAAAACTTTAAGGTGCATCATGTGTCTGTGTACATATATATTTTCATGGTTACTTTTCATTTTTTTATTAAATTATTGTTATTTCCTTTATTGTTTTGCCTTTGTTTGCGCCGTGACTTAGAGAATTTGTTGTATCTTTTCAGATGTCCGACCTGATTGTAGAGACATAACCCAGTGGTTTGAATTGTACTTTTTGTGTGTATACAGGGTGTCCCATAATAACACCGACAAACTTCTAGGGTGGAATCCTTGACTAAACCCAAGACGAATCTGTGATATACAATTTTGTGAATTGAGGCCTCGTTTATGAAAAACGTTAATTTTCAAAAATTATGTATGACGTCATTGATTGCGTCATACATATTAATCAATCGAATGTCTTATTTGCTTACTTGTACGCCACATTGAGACCAGCATGCGCCATAGTGTAACGGTTAGAGTAGCCGGCATGATTGGTCTAGTGATTAGCACAGTGCACTCTGGACCGAGAGTTTAAGGGTTCGAATCCCGCGTAAGGCATGGACGTTTGTGATGTCCTATATGTGTGTTGTTCGTAGAACTAAAAAAATTGAAACACGAATGTAAACATGTCACAAGAGCTAGGCTCAGAAGAAATAAAGAAACAAGTAGCCAAGGAGCTACAGAAAAAAAGTAGGAGACTCTCGAGCGGGTGACCCAGGTTCAAGTCCCGGACGGGAAGGGATTTTTTTTCATGCTAAATTGGAGTTTAATTCTTGTGCACTACAGTACTGAAGCCTAATACGTATTTAGTTATTTTTGCTATTTTGTTGGAAAACGTTCCCTCCCTGTTTAACATAACCTAGTATTGAGTCAACTGATTAAGGACATTTATTTCGAGGAATCGGTGTTGGATACAACACAATGTTTCCCCCTTTTTTGTGTCCGTTTTCTTCGTAATAGCTCCAACCTGCAATATCTCATTCCTTTGTAATCTTTAATATTACCTTACTTTGACCTTTCTGCTCGAGGTTTGTAGTCCTCATGCGCACAGGTGTTGCGAAAATGTAACTTATAACGTACTACTTACTTACATAATTTTGGCCACTAGTTCGAAACGTTTTAAAAGCTTTTGCACTGCTCCACGTTTATCTTTTAAAAATTCTGGCATTACCTTTTCATATTGTATTGTACTATAACCAAAGATAAGAAACACCTGGAGATGTTCGCAATATTTATCTCCGAGCGTGAACCCTGGTCACCCGCTCAAAAGTCTCCTACTCTAACCGTTACACCATGGCGCGTACTGGTCTGCATGAGGCGTACAAGTAAGCAAAAAAGAACTTCGATTGACCAATATGTATGATGCAACCAATGAGGTCATACATGATTTTTCAAAAATCACGTTTTGCTCATAAACGAGGCCTCAAATCACAAAATTGTATATCACAGATTCGTCTTGTTTTTAGTCTAGATTCCACCCTAGAAGTTTCTCGGTGTCATTATGGGACACCCTGTATAACCATCCACTTACAGTGGAATGGGGTGATACGCCGTACAAAGGTACGTGCGGTATAACATCTTGTGATTGTTATTCCTTTCGCTGATGTCTTTATGCGTTATTAGAACGTGATAAGACAGCAGGTTATTTTAATATTTGTTTGTAAGTCGCCGTTACGTTGTTCAAGTGCTGGAGGTCACATTCACACTCGAGGTGCCAGTGGGGCCATCAAAGAGGCACGTTCAGTTAATAGTGCTGTTCTTAATAGTGCATGGAGATTGGTGAAACCTTTCCATTTAATGAAATAACTGTTGTTGTGTCGTCAATAGCACAATTTCTGTAAAATTGTTTGTGAAATTGATTTAAGTTACATTATGCAAAGCAATAAACATTTTTATAATTCATTTGCCGGAGCAAAAAGTAAATTGTGTTTAACGTACATTTGACGCAAATATTTCGTTTGAAGGCTAATAGGAGTTCAAATATTTTTGTTAGCAAGTTGTGGAATATTCGCTGGCCTCGGGTTTCTTCCNATCTAATTTTCAGAGTCACCCTGTGTCCACATTTTTACTACACTAGAGACACCTGGAACTTTTAAGCTGCCAGAAGATGATTCTAGAGCCTACNAGAAACCCATCCACTAATATGCTTGATATTTGGAAAAAATCACCGTCCTGAATAATCTTGGTCTTCGACAGGAACGAAACGGGAACCATCCTTCTTCGATGATCTTGACTGTTGACAAGAGGGTGAACTGCTACAACTGGAACGAAACGAAGCTATTTATTCAATGGAATCCTATTTGGAATCGGTGGCGATTACTTAGTATTTCGTCAACATCTTTGTTACTACGATCTATTCTTCAATTTTGCCATTTCGGACACTTCAAGATACGTGTGTCAAGAGTTATTGCAATTTTTGCTTCGCTCTGTGAAGGTGTTAAACTTTTGCCTTGAACTATGTGCAAAATCTGAGGCTGTTCGTTCTGTTCATCAAATAAACTTCTGCGAATATTATTTCTATTGTGTCAACTAGGGGTGGGTCGAACCCTGGTTTTTGCATCCGAACCGAAACCGAACTTACCAAAAAGTTCGACAGACGAACCTTCGACCCACCACTAACAAAAAGTTCCTTTGTAAAATTTTAAAATTCGAACCCGGGTTCGCGAAAGTTCGCGAACCCTATATATATGCACCAAAAAGTTCGAATTCGAACCCGAACCGAACCCTTAGGGTTCGGTTCGGTTCGACAGACGAACCTTCGACCCACCACTAGTGTCAACCTTATATTCTATTTTTCTGTTCCCTATGAGTCCCCATATAATTGTCAGTAAAGCTCTGTATGTTTATGCTGTTGCTGGAAGGGGCATTTATGGTCAAAGTAAATGCGGTGAGTACTCATCCTACAAGTACGGTTTGCTAAGAACAGAGACAGCTAATTTCTATCATGCATCACCTTGAAATTCATCTTTTAAGATATGCACTTGAGATTCAATATTATGGACGATAACTCAGTTTACCTGTTTACTGATTTCGTTATTCATTTGACAATATATACACTGTATATATATATACAGGATGGCACAAAAGTACCACCCCCCTATTCACTTCTGAATGGCTTGATATAGGCCCTAACGTACCCAAATTTGGAGTGCTTGAAATGGCGACTTCGACAACAAACATGGTGCCGGTGCGCAATTGTTTACACTTATTTTTAATGGCATGAAGGGTTGAGTGGCACCTTATTTGAAAGATTTTCACATACTGAATTCAACCCTTGTTTCGAAATAGTGAAACTTTTCGATTGGACTGATAAATAATAGGATAAAAGTGCACTGTTATTAATGCTTTAATACAACTGTTTTGAGTTAATCAACATTTTAAATAGGCCATTTTGTTAATTCGAATATTCTGGACAACTTGGTAAGGAGGTCACTTTTAAATTGGAGGTAAAAGTTATCGCCACATAAGTCAAGAAGTAGGAAACTGTTTCTCTACTGTTCGTTACGTAATTAACAGATATGAAGCTCGAGGAACTACGGCAAATATATCATGTTCGGGCCGCCCGAAAAAGTTATCTGACAGAGATCGTCGACGAATTATCCAAGTGCAAAGTAAGCCCAAACAAGTGCCCAAACATGTGCTGAAACCCTAGCTGAATCAACAGGTAGGCATGTTTGTGCTTCAACCGTCCGAAATGTTTCACGAGGAGCTAATTATCATGTTAGAGTACCAAGGAAAAAGCCATATATAAGCGAAGTAAACATGAAGAAGCACCTGCTCTTTGCTAAACAGTATGTAAATGAACCTCTTGACTTTTGAAAAAAACGTACTATTTACAGATGAGAACAAATTCAACGTGTTTGGGTCAGATGGGCGTAAAACAATATGGCGTCGACCGAATATAGAGTTGAAACCAAAGAACATTGCACCATCAGTCAAACATGGTGGGGGTAATGTTATGGTGTGGGGATGCATGTCATATTATGGAGTTGGGAACTTACATTTTATTAAAGGAAATATGAATGTAAAGGACTATATTGCCATGTTGCGATGTAATTTACGTGCTAGTGTCCAAAAACTGGGAATTGAAAACACGTATTAGTTTATTTCCAACAGGACAACGATCCCAAGCATACTGCTATATTACTCGAGAATGGCTGCTATATAATGTCAGAAGAGGATTAAAACACCTTTCCAGTCTCCTGACGTTATTGAAAATTTATGGCACATTCTGGACTTACAAGTTCGGAAATATCACATTTCGAACAAGAATGAGCTTCAATCAGTAATCAAGAGTGAATGGGCCAAAATAGCTACCGAAACAACTAAAAAAACTTGTGTGTTCAATGCACAAAAGACTCAAAGCTATTATTGATGCCTATGGACTACATACTAAATATTAAATATGTGTGCCAATATTTTTTGTTTTCCTCAAATTTTATTTTTTCTTATTCTGTAATAACTATCGTATTATTTGTAGTGTTTCTCGAGAAATATTTTTTTAAAGATTAAAATTCCTTTTTTACCATTTTACATTATCCATGCATTTTATTTTTTTGTAAATACACTATACATACCATGTGTGCATATACTTTTTGTACTTTAAAATTTGTGTTTTCGAGAGCTGACACCGATAACATTCACACTTTTTTTAAAATTTTTTTCTCCTTAGCCTTTCTTTATTATCATAATTTGACTGATGTAGTTGCGTGTAATCTAAACTTTTTCATTATTTCTACAAGAAATACGTGAAAAACATTGTGTGCAAAGACTTTTTACACCCACTTTATGATTTATTACATATTGTGTACTACACTTGGGATATATTACCCTATGGTGAGTGGTTGCGAAACGTATCGTTGTTCTGAAATTCACTGCTACTGCGCTTGACTATTCACGACGTACAGTACCAGCATCGATTCTGTCATATCCAAACGAAGCGTAGCGCGAAATTTCGTTTCGCTTAAAACGCAAATTTTCGTTCACTT